>OZ007568.1:24266889-24361889 GCA_963931925.1 Onchidella celtica
ATCCTTATGCCTCTTTTTAAACTGTATACTGTCAACACAACAATCAAATTTCAGATGTTTACCAGAATTCTCATGTAACTATCTATTATACAAGGTGGACCAAAATGCTTTTCCCCATAATTTTTTTATTTCCCAACCCCCATAATATTGTATTACCCCAGTTAAATTACAACTAAAACACAGTTATATTTATTTAGCTTTCATGCGCCTTTATTTTATTAATTTTTTTCTTCATTTCAATGTATTTTTTTTTCAGTTAACGTTTACTTTTTGTTAACATTTAGATCTATTTATTTTCCAGTGAAGTCATTTTGGCCCATCCTCTTTACATGACATAATAGAACGGTAAAGCAGTTTACTGTGCCACAGACATTGACTATAGTGTAAGATGGAATGGAAGTAAAAGTCTTACTCGCTGACCTCTCCGTCCACAAATAACAATATTATGGTGAACCAGTTCAAAAGTGTTATTGTTGCAAAACAACAACAACAACAACAACACAAAATAAACAAACAAAAAAATAATTATTTCATGGTCTTTTGCGTTTACCATTCTTCATCGCATCTTTTCCACTAGCCACTACATATCTATACATGGGACTTACAACACTTACCTGTAAATGAGATGCGTCACTTCTTCTTCTCTCTAAGAATCTAGACCTTCCAATTTTAGAGCCGGGTGCGCCAAGGAAGGTGACTGCATTGAACACCACCACCACCATCAGCAACATCCACAGCATCATCCGCCAGCGCCGTCGCAGCAGCATCCATAATCCCATCGTCACACCAACTGCTTTATATCCGTTCTTGAAAACTGGGGCTTTTCAGCACATGATTTTTGACAGTCTCTGTACACCTCCCCGAGTAAGATCCATTCCTTCTTATCGTTATATCCCGTGTTTGACTGAGAGGTCAGATTTTGTGGGTCAGCATCTCTCACGCAGTTACTGCAGCTTCAATGAGGCACCCAGTTCCTTCAGAATGTCTCTTCTAAGAAGATAAAAGCTACGTCAGAAACTCCACTTCAACTGCAGCCGAACAAAGTTTCAAGGACGGTCAAAATTCCTCCTTAGTTTAGAAACTTCACCGTCTGAAAGAAAATGCCAAATAAAAAAAATACATCAATAATATTAACATGCCAAGTTATTAAACGCAAAGCAAGTGGTCTCTCTGCAGCATTCTCTTTAATCCTCCACATTATGTACAACATTGCATTGCCATTAGAATCTCTCATGTTCAAGATCTTGTTTTCAGCATTAACCACGATACCAGTGTGTGGCTAATTCCGTATCTTCACACTATGGATGGCAGGTAAAACGGAATATATTTGAAACCTCACATGTCCTTACAGTATAATATAAGCTTAAAAAAAATTATGAAACAAAAAGGGCACAAGTGACTTGTCCTAGGCTCCAACAGAATTTTAAGAAAATGAACAAGTGTCCCAGACACAAATTATCTTTCCTAGTTCAGTTTGCGAGCAGGTACCACGACTTTTAGCTTGATATATTGTAAACTTACACGCAAATAAAAGTCGTGCCGCTATGAACCAGGCGATCACTGGCGTTCGCAGACACAAGCGCACGCACACAACACCGACTTGTCATGTGTCCTGATTTAGCATAGATCTGTCCATAGATGCATCATCATTTCTGTCACAGACAGACAAAAGAGACGAGTATGCAAAATTCGATCGTGAGACTTTCTTTTTTTGTGTGTACTTTTCTCATGATGGAAGATGGAGGAGGAGAATCTGGAACATATTTAACTTTTACTTTTTTGCCTTTAACATGAAAGCCAAAATACTGATACAATCTTTTGTATTTTTTTCAGATCTTTTGGTCAAGTTAATCAATGCATTGTTGATTTCGGCTTGTTCAACAAATTTTTGTAATACGTTTGTACGTCAAATATCGGCTAACCTTTGGCACAAAGACAGAAATATAACGCCATCTTGCTCCGACCAGAAATTCAAAACTGTTATCGTAACTCTCAGAAACACAAAACAACAGCGAACATCTTCAACAAATCTGGATACAAAAAATATGACAACGCCGGGATCACATGGGTCAGATAGGCCAGTTTCGCTCTTGGAAACAAGGAAATGTTCTCGCCTTTCACTGCTGTCAAACAACGAGGATGTAACTCAACCAAAGCCGATTTTCTCACGAAAAGAATAATTTTTATCCTTGGGAAGCCAAGCAGTGTTTTAACCACTGCGACTTGATGACATCTTGATAACTCATATTTGTTAGTTGATTATGATCCCATCATAATTTGATTTTAACAAGACCGATGTCTGCTTACGTTCTTTTGTGGGGAGGACAAGTTCGTCGCTTTCGCAATATTGTAGTGATAAAGATGTGACTTATATAGCCCCAGCTTAACACAGAGTAATCACCTTCTGGTCTATTATCATGTAAATACCTTTTCTTCCTACCAACTGGTTTAAATCAGGAAAGAAAAGGGTCTCTGTTTTGCTCTCGGCATTTACACCTCGGCAGGAAAAAAAAAGGGGGCGGGGGTAGGAAATCATAACACGTTCCATAACGTATTGGCAGGCATAGAATTTTTTTTTATATCTGGGTCCATCTGTCGTTATGGCAGAGACAGTACACTATCACACATTCTATTTATAGACCTGCGACCATCTGTAGCCACCTACAGTAAGGCATGTCATAATAACCCTATGAGAATATTATGGGCATGGACTGCAATATCGACCGAGCGTGATAAAGTACACAGTCACGGTCATGTTCTAGTAACTGTCCAGTTACTGGGTGATTAATAGGTCCAATAATAGTTGCATCGATCAGCTCCGTCATGCATATACATGGACTAGAACATTGGGCGTAAATGGCACCACCACTGCCGTCCGAGATACCATCGCTGAACTGGAGTTGTCAAACTGGCATTTATAAATGGACTTAGTATTAGTACTATTAGCACGCCATATACGCTACGTAACTCCACACCCCTTCCCCCACCCCAAGAGTCTTTGGCGTTTTGTTTATAACTGTCACACTTCATGTGTGTCATTCACATAACATGAAAGTAAAATGACGTCATGCATTTCAACAACAAATATATCAGCACGGTGCAAGAACTTCCGCTCCCACACACTTCTTGCACAGATGTGAGCTTCATGAAACGTAAACATACTGGTGCACCTGCTTCCTACTCATATAGTTACGTAAAAAGATCACTAGAACACTATCATTATATTTTATGTATCACATCTTCCCCTGGATAAAGGTTAAACGATGCAGCCTTTTGAATGCCAGCGCATACCTGGACTATTTCCCAGGATATTCTGGTAGGTTACCCTAGGAACAAATATATGACAACAAAACACGTTCAAACATTGGGACGCTAAAGTTTTTTAAAAAATGTAATAAATTACCACAGGGTTATAGTGTTATAGTTACCACAAGTTGTATGTTTTCGTCTTTCGCTAACGAGATCGAAGAATAAGTCTAAGTGACTCTAAGCGTGTAAAAATATTATCGCCGTCTGACATTTCATCTAGTAATTTGGCAAAAATGGGTACAAAATTACAGAATAAACATCTAGCTGCACCATCACCATAACAACTACCAGAACTGTAAATACAGGATAAATCTCAAGGCTGCTGTCGCTGGTATCACTATACACACACAAACTGTGTTCCAACAGGGGCTGAAACCAAAATTTATTTAAAAAAAAAAACAACAGGACAGCCGTGAGCTATGACATTCAGGAAACTGTTACTCTACCTGTTGCTGTTATCCAAAATAAACTCTTCAATTTATTTCCATGCAACAGTTTACATCTCGCATCTCTCAGTTCGATCTGATGCCATTAGCTTTCTCTTAGACGCACGCAGCACAGAACAGTAGCCTAGGCCTATATAATCTCGGCGCCATCCAAGTTTTTGTTACTGACACTCCACGCCACTCAAGAATAATAGCTCCGTCTGTTCGTCGCAAAAAATGAATTCCACATTTCCCGACCGACTGAAGGATGGGGATAACAGTGTGTGTGGGGGGTGGGTAGGGAGTCATAGCTGAATAAATGAAAGGATGAACGGCTCACTGGGTGCCTTGACAAAATTAAAATATTCTATTAAATTAAATTAAAAATAAAATACTGCTTTTCTTGTTCTACCTATCGAAAGCATAATAACGTATTGTATCACAGTATGGGGAGGCAATGCCAGAGAAAGTGATAAGAACAATAAAACGCAGTCATCAAGAAAATGTGCAATATTTATGATGACAGACACGGCATTTTTCAGTTTTGACCATCTGTACTCAAATGCTTGTGTAGAGAAATTCGTATCCTTCATATTATGACAGCCACCATCCCCTGTTTCATCAAATTTCTAGACCATCTAAGAGCAACAGAATAATACACATGAAAGCAGACAGACAAAGGTACAAGAGATTGTTTTTGCTCTCCGCAGTTCGCCTCAACAAGACACTAGCTAGATTTGTGCCATATTTCACTAAGGTTCCTTACCATTTCACTTCATGCATGCCTTTTACTGAATTTATTGAGTTGGATATGTCTACGTAATGATGCCAAAGATGTGTGTACCTATACTATGTGCTCTTAAACAGTCCATGAAAGAGAATTTCCCTCACGTGAAAATAAAATGATTCTTATCTTATCATTCAATGATTTAATCTCTTAAAACTAAGCATTCTTTCAAAAGCTGTAACAGTCTGCACACTGTTGTCTGGTGTGCCATTAGTTTACACGTTCCCAATGTAAACAATCTGCAGGCTGTGGAATCTGTTGAGTGGATTTAACCTTTTAATGGACACAAGGCAAAGGCAAACACACGCTTGTTTATAGAGTCAAATTTCCGTATTTGAAACTGCTTACAGTGCACCATCCACCTGTTAAATTACATTGAGAAAACAGAATGCGACGTGTTAGCAATATTTTTTTTTTATCGTTCACTTTTTTTGTAACAACAGCTACGCCAAAATTAAGTGAGAGATCTCGGTAAATACAATTAACAGTTTTGAGAGAAGGTCATAATTATGTTGAACGAAAGGGGTGATAGACGGAAGGAGAAAGAATGAGTCAGGGTGGGAGACAGATTAAAAAGGCCAGAAGCGACAATGACACTAAAAACGGTTTCGCACCTCTTTTTTTTTTTCTAGTGAGGAAAATGGGTGGGGGTAGGGGGAGGGGGTTACATTGGCATAGGTCAGGAGGTTATAGTGACAACTGGCACATGAACGATATAGGCCGACTGGTCCGGGGCATTAATTTGTTTACCAAGGTCAGCTTTTTGATTCTTGTTCAGAAATGCACTTACATAATACTGCCAATGGGCAAATTATTTCGGTCCACTAAACATCCCCATCATTTCGACTAAATGCTAGTAACATGAGTACAGATTGTACGACCTCCCTCTCTTTCTCACACTCTCTCTTTACTCAACTGACAGACCTGGTACAAGCACTCAGACTCAGAGTCCACCCATGATGTTATTCACCCTTTGTGGGAATTTCAACTATTGTGAAAATCTAGGCTTTCTGTACGGTTCTCCAATTTGACTTCTTTTGCTATGAATGAGGATGCGGATCTGACTGTATGCCCTCATGACCCCACTTGGAAATTTTTTGGACTGATTTGAACCAACAATGCAGATCGTGCTCTTTGAGTCGACAGGCTACTGCTGAAGTAGTGAAGTCTGTTTTAGGGAGAGCTTGAGGAAAGCTTTGGGACACAAAATAAAGAGGGGGGGGGTGTCAATTTTCTAAAGGCGCAACAGACGCATTTAATCATTTTTATTAAGAGTAGAAGAACTCAAAATCTCACAGTACGGATAGAGAGACCGGGGTTTGACTGGGGGACCCATGCACCCTTCATTATGCCATGTATCGGAATATTTATTCCCCCCCCCCTTTTTTTTTTCAATATAGCGTAGACTTCTCAATTTAAAGAAAAGAAATCTACACATAACACGCATGACCTTGCTTAAGCTTTTGGTTAAGTAGCCACATGTCTTGGACTGGAGACTCTTGCGTGGAACGGGTTGCCCCGCTCTTCCACCAACAATTACACACAGCAACAACAACATCCACACGTTCAGGCAGTTTCTAGCACTGGTTAACGTTGCTTTTTGTGTTCATGAATCAACCAAGCGAGGGGTCTTTCCGTAAATCCGTCTCCAAAGCCGAACCTAACAATATGAAATCGGCAGCACTGCTGAAAATAAAAAGAAAAAAGCCTCCCATTACCTTTGCCATCACACATAACATCCTTCACCAGAATGCCAGAAAAAAAAAAAAGGCTTCCACATCAGATCTTTTATGAACGTGTCCTTTCTTCCTACTGAATACATTCCACGTCAGTTTGTCAGTAAAGATAATGCTAAAATATAAAAATGCATACAAAAAATTTCGTGGCACAGGATTACGATATCTTTGACACCACAGGTCATTTGGAAAATTCATTCCTGAGCTAAGCGCCAACACTGACGTCCTGATTAATACCACTGTTATTACTGCAACATTAATACAACTTTGTTTTTTTTTTTTTCCCTTCTTCTTTGATTTTGATGATACTTAATCCTACATTAACCCAAATTCTACCTTGAACATTAGAAAACAAGACATAAGACAAAGTCTTGTCCCATCCATTTACGTCTACACTATGAAGTTTGGCCATCTTGATCATCAGGTAAATTCAAAGTGACAGACATAGCCTACATACATTATTCATACTGTCTGTAAGCTGCCATTTATCAATACTCTAAGTAGGTCAGTGACAAGAGGAGACAAGTACCATGTGGCAAGAAAAAATGCAGCAAAATTAATGATGATGAATGGGTTTAGGCCTGGTCGTACACCCAAGACCTTTCACGTTTTCGTAGCCGCAGACTGAACACTGATGTGGTACACGAAAACACTGGTCAGCTGATAGCTGGAGACTAATGAGGAAAAAGACAATACCGCATTATGGTTCGGCCTGGATGACCCAAAAAAAAATGTTTTCGGAGACGATAATAAAAATAATAAAAGAAAGACGGACGCTGACAATGGGTATTGCGAGGGCGCTCGATATCAAGATACAGTGAATTTTAAAAACTCAGGGACTGCTATTCTCCATGAATACACTGGCCCATAGTTTTTTGGTTTAAGATGGCACTTTAATCATAACTGAGAATTTGCTGCGGATAAAAACATAATAAAAGCTATGTATTTCGTGCACCAAAATCGTTTCAGTCATAGTGGCTGCTGCTGGCAGCCGGACTGAAATAATTAAATACTGACTGAGTGTCTTCCACCCAAATTCTACAGACTGCCGCTACATCAGACCAGAAGTCTATGAGAGCGATTTTTTTTTTCGAAACTGTTACTAGAATAATGCTGCTACAAGTCAGGTCTCCATTATTGGAAATTCCGACTATGTCAGGCCTCTGAAATCCTCATTGTATTCGTTTATTTATATTTGTTCGTTCATGTCCGAGTATAACGTTGTTACAAGTAATCAAACTCTTCAAGTGATAGTGAATATATCATTCTGACGTCATGGAGTACATTAATTTTTTTTTATTTCAAAAACAAAACGATTAAAGCTATTGGTGAAATCTTCGTGCAGCTATAAACATCCATAAAATCCAGGTTAATAAATATAAATCAAAACAACTCGACTCTCCCGTCAACAGCTAAGCTGCCACTCATGTATTATACTATCAAATTATTACAATAATTTAATACTACTCTGATACTCATATTATTACGCTGTTGTAGCACAGATGCGGCTGTGACAGTAGTAATAAAGTGGGCGATATGGAGAATTTTTTTTTCAAAGGCAGATCACGTAAGTGTTCTCATTAGATATGGAACGCAAGTTAAGCCAGTAAACACATCAGAAAGACACAGAAACCATTTGAGAACTTAAAACTACACAAGACACCAGAAGGATCTGAAAAAGTTGAGGGGGAGTAATAATTCTGAAGAAAAGCAAAAGGATAAAAAGCCAAACTTAAGGAGTAGTGGCGAATCTTGAGAAAGGTAACATTGAAGATGATTCTGACGATGATGATGCTGAAGGAAGAAAACAAAAAAAGAAGATATGTGAATATTGCGAATGGCAACTATGATAAATTCAGAAAATTGTTGTCAAATCCGAATTTGTCAAACCTGAATTTAACTATTCCTACATAGAATTGTCTCCATCCTTCAATGTTGAAGTCACAGCTATCTTTGATTAAAAAAACAAACAAAAAACTAAATTACTCATATTTCTAAATTTCCGCTGTGCAGGCACTTTTATAAAGTACTTTTTCCTTCTGTCAGTTTTGACTGAATCCAGAATTCAAGCACAAGATCCTGTCTTGTTGTCAAATGCGCGCCAACTGAATGCCCGAAACAGAGAGTCTGTGTACAGTGTAGTTTTAGTAACACATTTTGGACAGTCCATAACCATGTTACTAAAATACAGTTGTTGACGCGAACTGAATGAACGACAAAGGAACAGCTTACAACGCCCACACAGTCGTACTGGAAAAGGCGTCACATCCCACATCCCTTTCATTGGCTGACACAAAAAGCCTATTTTGATTTCTCTACATACTATTCATTTTCACACTGCATATATCACCTATAATATTGTCGTGCACTTTCGGTCCTCCGAATTCGCGCCAAATCAGAATATTTTGACCGACAATACTTCCATTATATCTTTCGGTGCGGATTCAACGTATTTGCACAAAACAAAGAAAAGCTTTTGAGTGGGTGCATTGTCAAAAGATAAAAAGAAACTCTGACAGATATCAAGAGAATGGTCGATCTGTCGCAATAACAGCTGATGGCAACCTATTGTGCTTCCCACTGTCCTGCTTGCTTTATCTCCACTGGGATTTGAGAAGACGTCTTTGTCCCTATTTAGCATCCTTATACCAGCTGCAAAAAACAATATGCCTGAGTAAATAGACATAAACAAGGACAATTGGTTCTTCTATGAAGTTCACGTGATTGTATGCCAAAAGCAAAGAGCTGCGTCACTGGAAATATGGAAGTTGATAACAAGCTCCACACAAAAGTACTAATATTAGTAATATCTTCTTCTTGTCTAGTTCAATGTCTTCCCAACAGACGTGGACGTAGCTCGACGGGGAGAAACGGAGAGTCAGTTTGGTGGTGTGATGTACACTTCCCTGAAATTGCCCACAGATGATGATGGTCATCATCCCCTCCCTCCCCAATGTCCCACAATTTTACGTGCCATTCTAAACGTTTCTGAGTTAATTCAGTATCTCTCTCTTGAAAGGAATGGAGACATAATAAAAGACATTGATCCAGAGATACAGTAAAAAAAAAAAAAATGAAGATGAAAAGAGAACAATAAACACACAAATGACAAGGACAATACTTAGTTAAGACAGTGGTAAAAACAATCGACTGCCAAGAAAAATTGCTTCGCTTCCCGTATTCCTTAATTTGCCCGAGTTATCCAAATCTGACGATCTCTATAATTGTTAAAGGACAAGGCAGAGTATAATCAGTTTCAGAAAGGATAGAAATTTGCTAATCAGAGGCTTTTACTTGTTGTGAGCCCCTTTCTTAAAATGTTAAAACTGTTGAAACAGAAGATGACACACTCTCTCTCTCTCTCTTTCTCTCTCTCTCTCTCTCTCTCTCTCTATCTCTCTCTCTCTCTCTCTAAAAGGAATTTAATTTTCAGGCAAATTAAAAAGTACACCACTTTTCACACTTTCGTGTGAAGAGTAAAAGCGGCAGTGCAGTTCTTATTCTCGAACAATGACTGTGCTTGAAGAAAAGACAGCCCAATGGCTGTAATTAGTGTAAATGATGATAGTCGTTACCGCTATTAAAGCTTGAGTTCACAATGTCATAAAATTGATCTACAAAGAGTTGACATACGCATACAAAAAATCATAATACTACTAATGAACAAATAAAATAAAGAGAGTTTACTTTAAAAAAAACAACAACAACAGCTAATATCACTTGAAGGAAATATTTGGACAGGGAGTTAGTTTGTGATCAGAAATTTTTTAATACAGATCTCCTTTCTACACCCATTTGCCTTCCAAACGAGGAAAACACATTGTTCGAGATGAAATAAAATTCTACATCCAGAAATAGAGGTTCGCGCATTTTGCTTATTTAAATGCTGCTCTCAGCTTTTCACTGCACGAGCTGAGGAAAATCAGAGGTATCATTCATCAGGGAGTTTACTGTCACGCCGCCAACAGCGCCAACATTATCGTTTAACGATCTCAACCTCAGCAAATGTCACGTCTTCTGAGTATATTCATTATGAACAGGCAGATAGACCGGGGCCAAAAAAGAGAGGGAGAGGAGGAAAGTAGTTAAGAGGTAGGAATGGAGAGAAGCGGGTATTTGTGTGTGAGTTAGGAGCCCCAGATCAAGCTTTTCGAAGCGGCAGCATTTTTAGCATGGTTTGAAGTTAAAATCATGGCCATATAATGAATACTATGGTGTAATGTCACAATTCTTCTACTGCCAAATGGTTGATACACAACAAGGTGGGAAGACACGCAAAACAAACTTTAAATTCTATTACTCGTATCGCCTTCTCTCCTTCCCCACCCTAAATTATAAAATATAAAATCCACAGAAAATCTGGGGGGTTGCGGCAAGGCTTGAAACACGGTAAATATGTAGCAAAAAAAGAAAAAGGTGTATGTAGCAAAGTCTCGCGTAAAAAAATAACACATAAACGATACAATAAAACGCCAAGGAAAAGGGGAAGACAAATCAAGCTTCCGATATAGAGTAGTGGGGAGGGGGGGGGGGATCTCACACTTACCTTCAGAAAAATTGTTTAAAAACAAACAAACCATCAAACACTGACATAAACCCACCGTAACCATTAATTTTGTCAAAGAACTGAACTACCCTTTTCAACCGGCAGTTAAATTATGTTTCCTTTGAAACGCACTACAGCAGTAATAAAATAGTTGACCAGTGGATATGGCAAACATACAGACCTTTCTCACATGAAACCATAGAGTTCTCACATTATGATAATCTTCACAGAGAATACTCAGTCAGCCAGAAAACGTCGAATGCACTGCAAAATAAACTTCCAAAGCTATCCATTTTCGAAGAACACAAGTTACTTCACATCAAGGTAACAATCCGTTAACAATCAAGACTGCAATGTTCCCTGTCTGTACGTTGTAGAACACCCATCGTCAATGTGGGCCACAACTTGACCTACAAACAATAATCACAGTGTTAAAGAACTTGTAGCCTGACAGGCTTTCGTCTGACGAATACCATGCATTCTGTGAGCAGGGGTCTATCTTAGCGACTTGACTCACCCTTGCCCGCGCTCGCCTGGTGCTAACAACTTCATGAGGCATGGGAGTTTGAAATTGCCCTCGCAGATCCGAGTATCATGCGAATCGATATCTCTTTCATAGACCATTCGCGTAAGTGCAGCATTTTGATAATTTCTTGCTATAAATACACTAACCGGTTATTTATCGTACCACTCCAGTTGCTCTTGGGCACGCGTTCAATTCTGGTTGTCATTGATTCCCAGAGAAGAAACGGTGCTGCGACATACAATTATTATATATATATAATTACTGGGACAATCTGATTTACAAGAGACTGTAAAATGTAAACTAAGAGGTACAAACAATAAGATGCTAGCGGTCTGAAGAATAAGTAAGTGGAAGCCTTCATCAGGAGGTCGTCCAGAATTCTTTGAAATACTCATGGATATTGTGCATATTTCTGAGCCCGGTCAACATAAGAGGCTTCTTTCCATATCGACCCAAATACTGAGACTGAGAAAGAAATTCAAATACGGACAGCGATCGCAACGAACATCTCACGGCCCCTAATGTTTGCCCAGCCATAAAATACTCCATTTTACAGATAGAGACACGTGGAAATCGAGAAAGCTGACAAAACAATAATAACAAACAACAATAACAACAACACACTGTTAATGCTGTCTAATAATCTTTCCAAAACAGCTACAACAGGAACTGTTGCAAAAATATCCACTGTTATACTTATTCACTGCAATGGAATAATTCAGAAATGTATTTTGTTACGTCTGTTACAAGAAGAAGAACTTAGAAAAAGAAATTGTGGAAAGAACAGAGGGAAGAAAATATCAAGTGAAGAATAATGAGAAAAGACGACAAAAAGACAGAAATGAACGAGAACAGTTAACTGGTAGGGGTGAAAGCATGATCAAGAAAACAAAACAGAACAACACAAAACAATAAAAGAAAAAACAAAAAGCAATAAGAGTAAATTAACGGCAGTTCAGTTAAACGCAACAATGAACAGAAGCAATAAGACTGTCTTTACATGAAGTTCGCTGCCATACAATTGGCAGGTTGTTCGCTATTCATTCCTAGCTCCATCTTGTAAAAACAGTGGTTTTACATCTCAAACAAATCTGGATTCAGGAAGCAACAATCGAATACATTATTCACCTCTTCGCCCATTGATATATTTCCCCCGGGTACTCACCCCATACCGCAGGTTAGACACGCCTGGGCCCCCTCGCGCATTCTCAGAGCATGTGCATTCTTGACAAGAAGAACTCTGTGCCGCAGTTTACAAGCCTAGGGAAATCTCTTACGTTTTAACTTCATTCCATTGTCCTTTCTTGATGTCTCAGTAAACGTTTGCACCACAGCTGCGATAGTCGTTTACTCCAAACAAAGCGAACAGATTGTTCACTAATGTTTTAAACAACTACAATAAACTTGAACATCTCGTGAATAATGTGTATATCGCCACTGTTCTTAAGACTGTAGTAAGTCAGAACTTTAAAAAAAAATCAATTTTTATATGCTCAACTACATTCAAACCCGTATAAAATGATCTTGGTTATAGACCTCTAAGCCGAAAAAAAAAACAACAACCTAATAGCAATCTTTCAAAATGTCATCCTCAATATACCAGTTGTGCTAAACTGAAGCAGTTTTTGCTTCTCCTGTAAAGTAGTCAAAACCACTTACTACAATTTTAGGGAACGGTGACGATATGAATATGCATGCTGTCTCCTTGTATCTATGACACCACATATTTATACACAGAGAGCCTTCCCGTATTCAGTAACTGACCCCATAAACTGCTTTTTTATTACCCATGAGACAATTCATGACGTCCTCGTTTATAACATTTCTCAAATTAGCACAATAGCAGTAAGCTCCATATCCTCATAGATCTGACAAAGGATATTAACCTCTGCCCTCTTCATGTTGTGATATTAAGCCCTTTGTATGTCAAAGACGAAACTCATTGTCTGCATCGTACTGTGCAGAGCTGCCATCAATTTCCACGCATCAAGTCACACATTATCAATAATGACATAATGACGTTGTTCCTGCTGCTGTCGCCACCAATTCTCTGGCAATCAGCAATGCCATTGCCCCTGTTTCGGTTAAACTAGTACTTTTACGGCTTAATGATCAATACTGCATAACATTCTACCAGCATCACCTCTGCTACCAGTGGTGCATCAAGTACCATTTATGTCTTCCACAATTACTACCCACTTATTGTTGCGGTTACGAACACTTCCACTGCAGCTGGTGACTAGGGAAGGCTCAGAATTCATAATTATTATGGCATAGCTTAGTGATGTAAATCAAGTTATACAACTGAATTGCTTTTTATAATAGTATTTCCTGAAGAAACAAAATCAGCAGGATTACAAACTTCTGCAAAGTTTGTTTCAGTGCCCAATACATGTACTCAGCTTTAGAAGTCTTGAATAAATGCGAATGCTCGCCATACTGTTGGTATTGTCTGGCTCACATGACTTAGTTGTAGCTCTTTAATATTCGGCGACATTTAGATACCTCCAGTCCAAAAGTCCTTTGCAGTATGAAAGAACTACAACTATTCGAGATTTAGCACTAATGAAGCACAATATAACCAGAAGTGTTTACGTGCGAGCGCTGAAACTGCAAAAGTCATTATTATGTGTCAACAAGACCTGTTTAATGAAACTCTGCGAGAGCCGGTCGACCAAGAACGTGTCATCCAAGGCCGACAACACTTGTCCAGGATTGGTAAATATTTTGAATGTAATCAAAAACACACTTCCTATCAGCGACTACAAATGCGTCAACTTTACCTTGGCCGCATGACTTCAAGGCGTACATGTCAGACTCGTATTGATACCAGTGAGTACGAGACGTTAGACCGCAAAACAACCCCTTACAGGATGTCAGCATAATATGCAAAAAATATAAAAAAAATGCAAGCAATCTGCGTAGTTGTTTCTACAAAACATGTGGTGTATTCAGTACATTCTCTCTCTCTTTCTCTCTCTCTCTCTCTCTTTCTCCCGCTCGCTTTCTCTCTCTCTCTCTCTCTCTCTGTCTCATATATACATGATGTTTTGACGTTTGTTAGATCACACGAACTACAACTTCAGATTCTACCAAGATATACCGATAAAACAACCAATGATTTGTAACTAGTATTCTAATCTCTAATGCTGCTGCCATACCACATTGTGTATTACCAAGCGACCAATAACTATCGCCACGACTTACCACAACTACAGCCAATTTCGTGTTTCGCTTTTTACTTTCCTTACTGGAAAATAAAAATTCTAAGCTCTTTCGTGTCACGTCGTGCAGCTGAAAATGACCAACACCACTAAACTGCTGAGCAAATAACTCTATGACATAACAAAGAATCGATCACCGGCACATTATTTTGGTCAGTTATTACTAGTGCGGTTTATATTGTGTGGTATCATCTCCGTTTCCATTTTTTAAATTCTCTTTCAGACATGAGCAGTACAAAAGTAACAGATTCCGTGGTGTCCGGCTGGAGAAAAAGCATTTCTTTCGGGTTCCTGAACACTTCAACAACAACAATAACAACAAAAAACCTTATTTACAGCAATTCATTTTGGTTATATAATTATATCGGTTATAATACGTGGCAACAGCGGGACAGTAAATTGGACAAAGATGCTATAAAGGTTGCGGACATTATTTTTAGGCTACCTAAATAGGGTAGTACTGTATTGGGAAGTTATTAATATGGTGTTTCGGATCATTAAGTTTGTTATTATAAGACTGGCTTTCTGTGATGAAACACACATTAAGGTACAGGCAGGCACTCTTCCATGCCATAGCACCGATATTAAAATCTGATGGTTTTTACTTCTCCTCTCCTACACACACATTTCTTTCTCTAAAAAGTGCTCTTGACAAATAAAATGACGCATGTTCCTAATATGGGTTGTTGTTTCTAAGACAGAACACCATCGTTTTCGTTTGAAAAAAAAACATAAACTTGCCATTTCCCATCTCTTTATGAAAAGGTTACTTCAGATAATTTCTAATAAAACTCAAATTTTAGACCCACTTGGGAATACTGTTATCTGTTAGAGATTACCTTGCTGTGACAATGTCGGGTGGGAGAATGAAAAGAAATCCGGGTTAAAGTGATGGCTTTGCCTTTCTTGAAGGAGATAACTACCGGCTTTGGTTTCAAGTTAGACTGAACTATCTGTGCGCAGTTGCATGAATACAATAATGTTGTAGATTATACACATGTAAAGCCTTAAGGGAAACATACTTACCTGTTTGAAGAATGGGCACAGAAATGCAGGCTCTAATTATGACTTCCTTACTCCAGCTGGGAGTGAAATTAGCCGAACATGATCGCACTACGTATCCTACCCAGCTTTCTATGGGTGGGCTAAAACCGTAACACATAGACTCTGGAAAAATGTGTTTAAACGCAGAGGGTTCAGAGATAAAACTGGGCTTATCGGACAAACCACGAATGACTCCTTCGCTTTCAGTGGCATTCTGTGATACGACTTAGAAAAAGGCCTGACACTATCACTGAATACCATTATAGTACTACATGTTCCGTGGCTCTCCTGAGGGTGTTATGGCTCATCGCCGAATGAAAAGCTTAATGGTTACCCAAGTCTACCTGTATAGGAGATAAAATGAATGACTAATGTGGATATTCTTAATTGGACGTTTCCTCATTCAGGACTCTGATAATGTATCTCCATTGATTTGATTAGACAGTAACTCGCTGCTTTGATTAGACAGTAACTCGCTGACGGGATCAAATATGTAAAACAAAGGTCATTTTCACAATATTAATGCAAATAGGGAGTCCAAAAGTACGTGTCTGCTTATGGGTCAGTTTTCACCTATTAATTATTGTCTGTTATTACGTACTGGCCATTATCTGAAGTTTCTGTGCTCATTAACTCACACTGTCAGATTTACAACAAATAGCTCTGGTGCAGTATCAATAACAAATTTAACATTTCTGATCTAGGATAGATCTATTACCTGGATTGTACAGGAGCTTCTATTTCCCTGCCTTATGAAATCCGCCTGGTGCTGATAAGAGTATAAAGGTAACAATTTTTGGGCACTCACAGACATAAAGCTCTACATTCAAGGTTTACACTTTAAAGCAATCCACAAGGTCTGATTGTAATTTCTGCCGAAATGTTGTCTTATTCACAGAATGAATTATAGCTGCACTAATGCCATACGTGTCTGTGAAATTATTAAATCCTTCCATATCAACATGCATGTATTACACTAAATAACGCAGTGCAGCTGCTTGATGTCAACAACAGGCATTATTTTTTGTTTTTATTTTTGTTTTTTGGAAGAGAGGGGGTGGATGGACAAATTAGTGCTCCCAGCTCCCCGAAGTACATGTTGTTGTTGTTGTTCTAACAAAGACATGGGCGCAGCTTCTTGCTGATAGAATTCCATTACTTCGCTATTTCAGTTAAAACGTGGCTGAAGCACTTGGGGGGGGGGGGGGGCTGAAATGAAACAAAAAATCTTGCCTGACATCTGCATGAAGATAATTAACATTTTCTCCTTATCTGGGATCTCACAAAGTTTTTGGGAAAGCATGATTCAGGCTGAGCATTTAAATGGATGCTTGGAACGGATGATTACAAGAACTTAATTGTTGACGACAGACCAAGGTCGGCCATATGGAAAGAATATTGTTGTAAATTGAAGTAATAAGAGCACTTCATACTTGAACAAAAATGCAATTTCGAGGGAATTTTCTCTTGCGAAGTGCTAATATTTTGTGAATTGTGAATAAGAATGGTATTATATCCATCACACTGGCTTATGAAAAACGAATCTATTTAGCAGAGAGCATTTAAATGCAGAACAGCACGACGTTGTTCAGTAATTGGGAGGTTGGGTAGGTTTTTCGCAGAAACGTATTTTTGTACAGATAATGTAACGTATGTGCGCAAGTACGTGGAATCACGGTTCGTGGCTTTGCCGAGAGGACACTGGATCATCAGTGTCCACACAACCTCACTTTGCTAACTCGGACTATTTAATACATGGTCTTGTCATAATCTGACACAGGCTGGCGCCAGATTACAGGAACCACCAGTGTCTACCCCGCCCAGCAACACTGGAAATAGACGACAGAAGCAGTGACACTGAAGATAAGAAACCTACGTAAGCACTGAAGACAGCTCTGATATCACAGTAATATATCAATGCACGTAATATTCTGGACACACAAATATGGCCGTTCCCACTGTCTTGTCTTGTCTAACCCGTATTCTAGCTGACCGTTTGGGGCGCCACTGGTGACCTGGCAATCACTTCCTCCAACCTTTTCGATCTCAGGGAAATACTGAGTTCCATGCCTGTTTCCGCTGTATAAAACGTGTAACCTTGCTAGTTTAAAATTCCGTTTCATCTTGTGATCAAAGTACTACAAAACTGTGAACACAATTTCTAGTAGCTTACGCCAATCTCTGGGACAATCAGGGAGGGCTGGAAATGGAAAATGAAAAAAAAAGAGGGCGAGCGGGGTCTGGCGTTACATCTTGTAACTGATTCATTCTCTCTCTCTCTCTCTGTCTCTCTCTGTCTCTCTCTCTCTCTCTGTCTCTCTCTCTCTCTCTCTCTGTCTCTGTCTCTCTCTCTCTCTCTCTCTCTCTGTCTCTGTCTCTCTCTCTCTCTCTCTCACTGTCTCTCTCTCTCTCTCTCTCTCTGTCTCTGTCTGTCTGTCTCTCTCTCACTGTCTCTCTCTCTCTCTCTCTCTCTCTGTCTCTGTCTCTCTCTCTCTCTCTCTCTCACTGTCTCTCTCTCTCTCTGTCTCTCTCTCTCTCTGTCTCTCTCTCTGTCTCTCACCGTCTCTCTCTCTCTCTCTCTCTCTCTCTCTCTCTCTCTCACTGTCTCTCTCTCTCTCTCTCTCTCTCTCACTGGCCCTCCTCCAAGCTTTACTTACTTCCTGTAAGGTTAGGACCATATGACTATCCATCCCCAATCCCACCCAGCCTCAAACTTAGTGAAAAGGTGGGATTTGTTAATTACACATCTGGCATGTGAATAAACAGAGAGTGTGTGTGCTCGTGCAAGTTCATGTAGAATAGATGTTTATACCCAACAAAGTCACAAACATGGGGAGAGCAGGGAATGAAAAACAGCCGTTTTCGCCATCACACTTAAATAGCTTACATACCTGAAATAGCCACGAGATTTCATTATTATGTTGTTGTTCCTTTTCAGCAGAAAGTGAAAGATGTTTACATAATAAATCCCCGTGACTATATGAATCCATACATCCATCCACCCGCCCGCCCGCTCGTCCGTCCGTCCGTCCGTCCGTCCATCCATCCATCCATCCATCCATCCACCCACCCACCCACTCACCTATCCATCCATCCATCCATCCATCCATCCATCCATCCATCCATCCATCCATCCATCCATCCATCCATCCATCTATCTATCCATCCATCCATCCATCCATCCATCCATCCATCCATCCATCCATCTATCTATCTATCTATCTATCTATCTATCTATCTATCTATCTATCTATCTATCTATCTATCTATCTATCTATCTATTCTGTACAAAAATAGCACAGCCAAGTTCTTCTTAATCTTACGTTATGCATGTTCACCTGGGTTTCATCCCCATTCCCCAAAGCTAATATTGTATACCCAACTTTCAATCACACCGGTGACGAAAGCTTTCAGACGGAGAGCAGTGATAGCAAGCGCTGTGCCTGTCATTTACACCTGCTGGGATCCAGCCAACTCTGGGTACATAACCAAGTCTTCTGTTTGCCTGCCCAAAATTGAAGTACTCTTACTGAGATCAGATCTGATTCTAAAAGGAAAAGAAATAAAACACTGAGCCCAAATCCCAAGACGGTTAAAGAGCGGACACCTGTAATTCACTTTCAACGTTTATTGTCAGTTTATGTTATCTTCCTAGCCCCCACACTTTACCTCCTTTTCATATTATTATGATCACTAATCTGTCTTTTCATGATCTTTCATGGTGAAGCTCTGTCACGGCACAAAGAAATTAAACATCATAATTATTTCACCTTTAACAATGTCCTCCCATGTCTACTTCTACCACAGTGAACAAAAAGACACGCACAGACATAATGGTGACATGGGTACGAGAAAAACATATAAACAATAATAAATACAATGGTGTACAATAAGCATGTTATATAATCTATCTGTCACAACAAAAAAAGATTTCGCATGGCTATTAACACAGACCCGTGGTTGCGCCTCTGGCTGCAGTAGTCAATCCCAAGACCCACTATACCAAGACGGTGCAATTCAAGCACTTCCGTCCGCCGAGCCAGTAGTTTCTAAAAATAGTCCGGCGCGTACAATCGTAAACACGGGCATGCGGTTTGTCGTACGTGTTAATCAAAATTAACACTTTGCAAGGCTGTTTGCCGTCTTGAAGTTTATGTCTATTATAGTAAATTGGACTTCAGACATATTTTTTTGTGTTTGGACTAATGCATGTGTGCTATGGAGATCATCAGCTGTGTGTTTGTGAAGAGGGAGGGGCGTAAAAATGTAATTGCTAGTTCAACTTTCGGTATATTATATAAGGGCATCGTCTTTTTGTTTGTTTGAGGAAGCGGTAAAAGGTCATCGATCAAATACTGATAAACTTTCTCAAAGCTAAGGAATCCCATGAGTACAATCAATAATTATGTGATTGAACTTTTCCACTTGATCATCCCGAATTTCTTTCTTTCCTTTTTCCTTATTAATCTTCAAGCAATAGAAATTCAATCAGAAATAGTGCCCCAAAACAGAAAATTTCAGGAAAGAAAGTTGGGAAACTGAAGAAGCTGCAATATGAGTAACACTTTTTCAACGTTCATTATCATCAGAATACTGCGGCTGGATTTTATTGTTTTTGTTGATTTTTTTAAATCGCCCATCTGGTCACTTTTCCTACTTCATTACCCTTTTTCTGCTACCCTGGTTATCTCTACACTTTTTCATAGAATTAGATGTGAATTTCCCCTCTGGTCTGATGTATGTGAGAACTTCATTCAAAGTTTGTGCTTCATACCAATTTATTTGCTTTAATCATTTAAATAATGGCCCATCTGGTCTCTTTTCCTACTTCATTCCTCTTGTTCTGCCACGCTGGTTATTCCTACACTTTTTCATAAGATTAGAAGATGTACCGGTACAGTTCCCCTTTGGTTTTATGTATATAAGAACTTCATTCAAAGTTTTGCAGTTTATACTCATTTATTTGCTTTAATCATTAAATTAATTCTTTGAATAGATGATCTATTGTACAGTTCTTGGTAATCTTGGTAGTCTATTAACCTCATCTCATCCAAGGAGACATAAAGAAAATATCACTGTTTACTTCATGCCACCATTAAATCTTTGCTAACCGAGCCGAGTCTTAACTCAGTTCGTATAGAGCGCGCAAATAGAATAAAGCAGTGCTGGGACACGCAATATCCATACACCTATAAACTGCGGGTTTGAGTGTGAGGTTGAAGAAAGCGAGTCGACACGATAACAGTCACATTGTGGTAGGAAAAAACAAGACGATGGACAAAATGACATACAGGACCTGGACAGGAGGAGAACCGCAAAGTCAAAAGGACGGTTATATCATTACCAGAAACGCCGTGGTCGCTAGGCAACTGAATATTTCTGCAGCATGTGAAGAGTAAACTAAATTTCGCCCAGAATCTACACGACACGGGCAAAAATGAAGCTACTTAACTGAGAACTGATTCTCAGGTATATACAGTAGGTGAGAGGTTCTGCGTACGTTTGTCATCATCAAATAACACACTGATTAAGTAAGAGAAGAAAGATATACGAAGGTTGGGGGCAAACTGGCGTGTCCCACATTGGGCCGAAAGAAAGGGAGAAAGACATTGGCTGGTGGGTACGAACAAATGAGATGAACAGCCACCTGACTCATGAGAAATTACTACGGTTTGTTACTGCAAGTACCTAAAGAAAGAGAAGTAGGTAACTGCGAGCCACGGACAGGAATAATAAATACTTACCGTGTGAAGACAAACATGGAACGGGGGTTTTATGTTGGTAGGACAACAGCTTTTTGTTTTAATTGAAATCAAATAATCTTAGGTTCCGAATATAAGGAGCTGTTTCTCCACACACTGCATGTGTCTGCGGCGCGCAACATCCAGCGCTCGTGTCAATATTACCTTACTCGACTGGTACAAATTCCTTCATGAACAGTTTGAACTCTAAGAATCGAAAATTGCCTCAAAGATTGAGAGAATTTATGAACCACATTGCTTGTATTACACACACACACACATACTTACAACTTGCATAATTGTTTCTTTCACTGCAGAACGGAGATCAAAGCGGATAGGTGATTATCTGACCATAAACTGGAGTTTTTACCCTGCGAGACGCGAGAGTTTCATGTAGTTGTAAAACTCACTGCAAACGTTTAAGGCCCATATACCACACATTCAGTCACGGACTTACTGACGATTGGCCATCGTCGACGGCTCAGTGACACTTACGATAGGTTTACACTTTACGCAGCTAATCCCGGACGTTGACACCTCGTTCCCCCCTCGCCGTTGCCACACACTCACACTGAAAATATTACATTCATTTAATAAACAGTCTAAAAATTGACAGCGAACCACCTCCATAAAATAAAAAAACGGTTTTTATTCACCTGCACAAAAGCAGCTATTATTCACAGGCCTATCGGACCTTTCTGTGAAGAGGTCGTTAGGCCTTAAAAGCCGGGGAATTACTAAATCATGACTTTGCACTTGATCACAGAGTTCCTGGCTAAAACTTTCCTTCATACAGCAAGGTTGAATTGAACACTCGGAAATTTTCAAAGGAGACCAAAAAGTCGGTAATGCTTATCGAACGGAACGTGGTTCTTGAAAGAACATTCAAACCCCACTAAGCGTTTGTGGGATTAGCACCCAATAACTCAGTGGTCTTCTTCTGGTTTTAATTACAGAAAGCTTCATTTCAGCGTTGAAAATGAATGTCGGAAATTATACGCGTTTTCCGTGTTGATGTTCTTGTGGCCAGGTTCATGGGGTCACATTCTACAAATAAACAGGTTAGGTGAACGTACAGGACAAACAGCAAAGATATACTGTAAGAAATGACAAAATAGCCTAGTAATTTGTACATTTCCGGACTTCCCACAGCCCGTCTCACAAGCTTCAGTTATCTTTTTTAATGTGAGAAACCGCGCGCGCGCGCACACACACACACACATGGAGAATGATAACTAACTCTGAAGATCGCTTATAATTATTATCCGAATAATATGGCACTGTTGTGATGAACCATCTAGTTAGATCATGAACTGTCTAAAACGAGCCCCCAGAGACTGGCGGAGAGTCTACCTTCGTAGCCAATTATACCCAGAAAATGTACCGGAACGTCTATGCACCTGTTTTATACCTATCCTATACAGTGCACCCGTGGTTTTGATATTATATTAAATTACAGCAAATATTACTGGTCTCTTTTTAAAACGTATTTCATTTTCAGCTGTATCAGTTTTTATACCTTTCATCTTCAACCTACGATACACCTGCGGAACGCGTTTTTCCTTTCTATTTCGGAGATTGACTTTCATATCTCTGACAGATGAAGAAGTAAACACTGCCATATGGCTAACAGATAAACATGGCTCATGCACATCTCCTTATACACACAAACATGCCTTTCTATTTTTTCCCTTTTCCACCACCCCCGCCTTTCGAATCATTTTGACTGAGAAAGATGTTTATATAAATATCACATGAAGTAGTAATTACAGGACGCCGCAGTTTGCTGTACCCCGTTCACCTTTAATACTCCCATGCTAGCTTTTCCCCCTACACTAAAATAATCTTACTTTGGTGAAGTGTTATTTCGCGCATCAGCGGTCACAGTTCACAGTTCTACACTGCAGGTTCTACTACTTCTGTACAAAAATCCAACCCAAGAAATTTCTTCATAGGCTTATCACACTCTTTACGGCCTGTTACGCCACTCCACTCATCGCTCCTGTGATCTACGCAAATCGTTGCAGCTGCAAAATCACACACACGAAAAGCGTCCTTCAAGCACCGTCCCTCCAACTGAGCACTGCTAAATTTGGATTTATATCGAAATCATCTCTGCCCAAACGGATAGTAAACTATTTAATATTCTCCCAGTCTTAAATCGCAACCTTAGTTCTTGTTTGTTCCAACTCCACTTCTTGTACAACTGAGCACTTCGACGTTAAGCGTTTGAAGCTTTAGTACCATGCTCAGGAGTTAGAATAAATCGAAACTGTGAAACAACTTGCTAAGCATCACAACGCATTTTAAATAAGTGTCAAAGTGTGCATGTGTTTATGCCTTTTCCACATACTAATAGACCTCCAGTTTTTCAGAAACTGGAGACAGAACAAACAAGAGCTAAGTTCATGAAATGCGATCACCTAGAAAAGACGTCAACTCCGCCCCCCCCCCTCCCCTCCCCCCCCTCCCACTTTCCTCCCCTCAAAAATCATGTCCTTTAATGTTCATTTTAAATTCTTAACCCTAGATTTAGATATATTCCCAGTAAATTGAAAGGCAATCTAGCCATTATGGAGCCAAGCCGCCACAAAAATCTTTTTTTCTACTTTGACAGGTAGCCTACATGTTACCATCTAGCTCTGTAAATCTGGGCTGTTACCGAAGGAAAGGTACTTTTTTGTTTCTTTGTTTAAAGATAGTCTCTTATTCATGAATTGAGTTTTAATCTCACATTAGTATGTTCAACAAAACACAATGCACCACGTTGTCAAAACTATTTCAGTTCATTATATAACTACGAAACAACAACAACAATAACCACAACAGCGAAAAGCAAAACAACAACAGAATATTCATATATTTTGACCTCTTGAGTCCAAAACATGGATGGCAACACTTTAACTGGGACATCACATAGCACAGCAATTTTGGCCCCGCTTGGTGGCAATTCGAAAGAGAACCTTCCAACATGCCACTAAACAGTCTGACTAGCACTAATCAGCATAAACATAATAATAATAATCTGTTTTAATTATTGTGTGTTGATGTTTGACACTCCTCCACATGTTATGACACGGATGAAGTTGTTTACTGTGAGTGGCAAGGTCACCGTGGACATGAAATTATGAATATGTTTTCAAGATCGCGCTGGAGGAAGATGTACAGGAAGTGGTGGCCTTTCCTATTCCACCTGACTTAACGAAAAACATTCAAGATTACAGAACAGATTTTTTTTTTTTTAAGGGAAGGTGCAGAATGGCAGGAAATGAAACACATATGAAATATCATGAAGCAAATTAGAGGATTAAAAAAGAAAAATGTAGGGAGTGAGTGGGCTGTGAAGTTATGAGGACTGGAAGAAAAGAGAGAAACAAGGGAAGAAAGAAAAGAAAAGGAAAGAGAGCAAGAAAGTAAGAAAAACAAAATAGAAAGCAAGAAGAAAGAAAGAAATGAAAAAGAAATAGAGAAAGATTACAGTTTATGAGACATTATATGCATAATAACACATAAACGGTAAGCATCGACAATCTCTAAAATACCTTAATGCGTGTTTGTTTTCCCATTTCATTGTATGCTTTTTCCTGTTTTCCCCATTAAATCCTTTTTAAAGATCTTTTCATAACTTATTCGTTTATTCGGCTGTTTATTTCATGGTTTTTTTTTTTTATTCACCGCCAACACTATTCCTATTATTATTTTGTCTTTACTGATAACCCCGTTGACAACGGTGATAAACAAGCTAGAGATACACACGCCTGTTTTCATTATCAGTGTTAACGCTGCTCTTTAAAAACTGGTTTTATTAAAGTTCTATGCTCCTCTGAAATTTTGAAAGCTTCCTGTCGATCTCAGAACGACGCCAGACATTATCTCATGCACCCAAATTTATCTTAAGCAAACAAGGTTTCTATTTTTTATTTCATCTGGCTGTCTTCACCGGTGACAATTCCTGTTCACGACCGTATCATCCCACGCATTACAATACTGTCGTCCACACTACACTCTCTAGATCTCGAGTTGGGCGGGTCCATTTGCATGGCCGAGGGGGAAGATAACTCCGGGAAGATCCAGTCTTATTTTCTGCATTACTGAGATCTTGTCGTTTAATGGTTGGTTAGGAATTTGTGTAACAAAACTAGGTTGTACAATAATGATAACAATATCCCTATTTGCCCCAGAGACACGGGACAACAGTAACCGGGGCCGGTCAAGAACATGCAGCGATACAATAGTAACACAGAACTGTTCAGAGGACGGAGCCATACAACAGTAACCCGAAACGGTCTAGACATTGAGCCACACAATGGTAACCCACAATGGCCTGGAACACGGTGCCATACAATAGTAACCCATAGCGGCCCAGGACATGGAGCGATACAAGACTAATCCACAACGGTCTAGAACAGGGGTCACCAAACTACGGCCCGCGGGTCGGATCCGGCCCGCGACGTCATTTCATCCGGCCCGCCGTGGTACTTGATTTTGTTTGATAAAACCAGGGATATCTAGAGCTACGGGATGGACAATTGCTTATGCGGCCCGCGCTTGTAAGTCTGTCAGTTATCCGGCCCTCTGTGAAAAAAGTTTGGTGATCCCTGGTCTAGAACATGGAGCCATACAACATTAACCCCGAACGGTCTAGAACATGGAGCCATACAACAGTAACCCCAAACGGTCTAGAACATGGAGCCACCCAACAGTAACCCATAACGGCCCAGAACATGGAGCGATACAATACTAACTCACAACGGTCTAGAACATGGAGCCATACAATAGTAACCCCGAACGGTCCAAAACATGGAGCCATACAATAATAACCAAGAACGGTCCAGAACATGGGACGATGAGATTTAACGCAAACTTGTAACTTTTAAAATAGAGGCTATGGTTTGGGTCAGGTAGCAAACATGCTCACAAATACTTATTTGTGACCAATTTGTGGACAATTTCCGAAAATTTTTTACTTTGGTCATTTCGCCAACGAAACAGTTATTGTGACCGACAAGCTAAGTCTAATCCTAATTATAACTCTGACCCTAAGCTTTGAAAAACAAAAGTGTGCAAATAAACCCCAATCTGGCCAAATGATCCAATACGTCAAGTCACTCAATAACAATTTAATCAAAAGAATGTGAAAAAATAAGACGTAGTACTGATGTAAGCTGTAGAATAAACTACGCGCGGCTGACAACAGTAAGACCATCACCGTCTATAAGCATGCACAACACTTGATTTTAAGAAGTGACATAAATGCATACCTGGTATTCCTCTCTCTGCCCAAACATGGAGCCATACAACATTAACCCCGAACGGTCTAGAACATGGAGCCATACAACAGTAACCCCAAACGGTCTAGAACATGGTATGGGAAGGAGATAAGGGTGAAGAGAGAGAGAGAGAGAGAGAGAGAGAGAGAGAGAGAGAGAGAGAGAGAGAGAGAGAGAGAGAGAGAGAGAGAGAGAGAGAGAGAGAGAGAGAAGGGGGAGGCATACACACCTGGTCCTGAAAGTATATAAGGAAATTATTTGACAGAAAATATAATTTTTCACTTTGATTAGAACATTAAGTAAGAAGTGGTTAATGATTGCACGTATCTGCATCCACACAGCTATTCGTTTCAAAATGCTGTGTTTGCTGCAGCCAATGCATACTGGCCTTCTCCAAATGTTTGTTAGTACCGTATATACATTAATCATTTTTCAAAACTGTCAGACAGACACACAGACAAACAGAAAGATAGACGGTAATAGAGAGAGAGAGAGAGAGAGAGAGACAGACAGACAGACAGACAGACAGACAGACAGACAGACAGACAGACAGACAGACAGGATCGAGTACCTAGTCTTCTCGGATAAGGACGAAAAAATTCGGAGGGCCCGTGTGCACGTTGCGCACGTTAAAGATACCTTGGCAGTTGGAAATCGTAAAGAGCAGGCCGAAAGGCCGCTGCCCGGGCAAAATTGAAATTAATAGATTAAAATTTATCCATATCATCTCCCCCCCCCCCCCCCCCCCCCCCCGCCAGAACAAGAAATAATAAAACAAGTAAAGTGAGGTGTAAATGCCAAGGGCAGCGAACCTCCTAAAATAAAGACCTCAAATCGAACGCAGAACGATTCCAACCAATTTGCACGTGAATGTTTTCTAATTTTTCTGACGTTACAAGACAGTTTTGTCGTGTCCAACAAGCCACAATTTAAAATGCTAAAGACAAAAGTGAGATTTGCTCTCTAATACTATGTTTTTATTATGTCCACATTCAGACATCTCAAACATTGGAGGTGAGTCCAGATCTGCTAAAGGTTCCATAATGATGTGAATGAGGTGATGACTTGAAATATAGCCTAATTAAATTAAATTAAGACTTCGGGACTTGCCATACATCACCTTTACCAAGTTAATTAAACAAAGCTTAAATAACATTACCATATTCTAACTTTCACAGTTTCTACTGCCCTATTCTTGCAAGTCGGCACACTTACATTCTGAACAAAATTTGGACATTCATAAACCATAAGACCAGGCACAAAGTATCTAAGCGCAGTTAAGCTGGATCATAGATCTTACGTGCATTTGAATCTTCAAAAGAGATAGGGCTCTTGAAGTTTGAAGTAAGGGCGGGGCACTCCAGATCATAAATACATGATCTGACTTATTTGAAAAGAACTAAGCCTACATAATTTAATACTAGTTCAACATTAAAGTCTCCATTGCTTGGGGCAGATGTGACGGCCCCGCTAAGCTGGGGGACGACTCGATTTAGAATTTTATACAATGAAAGGCAGATTTACTATCAATAATCTTTCTGTAGAAGACGAAATCGAATCTTGCTTCAGCAAACCCGTTTAGAAAGAAAATAAAAGCAGAGAAGACACCCGCACAAAACAGTCAGTTAGCCAGGCCTAAGAAGAGTATGGGAAGGAGATAAGGATGAAGAGAGAGAGAGAGAGAGAGAGAGAGAGAGAGAGAGAGAGAGAGAGAGAGAGAGAGAGAGAGAGAGAGAGAGAGAGAGAGAGAGAGAGAGAGAAGGGGGAGGCATACACACCTGGTCCTGAAAGTATATAAGGAAATTATTTGACAGAAAATATAATTTTTCACTTTGATTAGAACATTAAGTAAGAAGTGGTTAATGATTGCACGTATCTGCATCCACACAGCTATTCGTTTCAAAATGCTGTGTTTGCTGCAGCCAATGCATACTGGCCTTCTCCAAATGTTTGTTAGTACCGTATATACATTAATCATTTTTCAAAACTGTCAGACAGACACACAGACAAACAGAAAGATAGACGGTAATAGAGAGAGGGAGAGAGAGAGACAGACAGACAGACAGACAGACAGACAGAAAGATATGGATAGAATGGCAACGATCTCTTTACTCACACTATTTTAATTATACTGTTTGTTTTTTCTGCATTCAACACTTGTCATTTTGGTCGGTAGCCAACGGTAAGTTTCCGCATTGCAAACACATTCCCCCAACTTGTATTTCGCACATGGACATTATCTGTGACAGTTTCATTCACCACCCGATGTGGGACAGTGTGAATAATACATACGACACGGTGACTTGTTTATCTTTGTTGTGTTGATCATTGACTATGCTATGAAATCTGTTCCGCTGTACATGCATGTCTGAGCAGTGGTGACGCTACAGGATGCCGAAGGAACTGCCATAAATGCGCTTTTATCGCGGTTGGTTGCCATGATTCAGAGGTTCCCAATCTTTTTCATCCCTTTTACCCAGTGCCGTCTGAACACACGAGCACACTGGGCAGTTGTCCAGAAGCCCCAAGGGTTTGGGGGACCCTCATGCACGCAAGTTTACATTGGTTTTTGAAACGGGGAAGAAATTCCGCCGCATCCTATAGCCTTGCCCGAGGGCTCATAACAATGTTACCACGACCCCTGCGTTTAGCAACTTTTTCCCAGTAAATTTATCCCCTTACCCTGTTGTGTTCAGTAATTTGCACTAGCATTTGCAACATGAGAAATTAAGCAAATGAGCGAGGGAAAATTCCATAATACTTTTTGTAACATATTTTATTTAAGTTACGGTAACAGTAACAATGATAATTACATAGCAATAACATTGTTATTTCATTTATTCATGAACAACTAATAATGAACAGATACAGGTACATCAGAATCAAACATAGTCACTCAATGAGTCTCTTGCTCTTGCTTTCTACCCACGATTTTGGAGATTCTTGGCACAAGAAAGAGGAAGTCTCACGTCGTCTTTGGGAGCTAATCAAGATCGGTGCTTCGTTTACTTCGTTTTTCCTCAAGCTATTCTTCTCTGAATTAGAAAACTATATTGGCAGCACCCCACCCAGCATCAATAAATCAGTCCGACGTAGTTTTTTTCCGCAGGATTGGTACGACTACCGTATGGTCGTGTTCCCCATATCAAACTGACGTCGGGACGATGTCGTAACCAGCGGATCTACGTAGGAACGATGTCATTCCTATGTGCAGACTTGACGCCAACCTTATGCGCTGGATTCCCGTAGAGTTGCCAGCTGAGACAGCCAGTAAGAAGTATGAAATACAAATACTTAAGTCTAAAACGGTAGGTAGAAAAAAATGAATTAGTATTTTTCCACGAATAGTCTTTCTTCAAATGTTGTTCTCAACCTCAGATTTTTTTTTTTAGTCATATTTAAAAAAAAAGATTATTATATCCAGAATGAGCAAATTTACACTCTAGGCCGGCAAAACTGACCTCTTCCGGGTGAATTAAGCCCAGGCAGAGAGGGAACAGTGGCGGACCGACATTTTTGGGACCTTCAACCTTGAACTGTTATGGGGGACCTTCGCAACCAGCAACGATAGGGCAACGTCCACAATTCTCTCATTAAAACAAGTTTCTTCAGGGCCCCTCTGGGATTAACGGCCCTGAAACTTCAGCTCAATTAGTTTCATATACAGTAGATCCGCCACTGGATGGGAACCACTGCTGTAGCTGTTGTTGGTCTCGTCATGATTCGTGCCTGATTTCTGTCATTTGCACAGTTATGCTTGCTAATGTTGTGATCTTTATCAAATGTTGTCCATCTCCAGCTGAGTATGAGATAACAACCTTGTTTCGCTGCCAGCTTGAGTCATCAAATGTTGATGTAATAGGCCTACTATTCATTAAAAATCTGGTTGTTATTAAACTGCTGTGTCTGAACAGATTTTCTGTGGTTGTTATTGTTGGTATGTTGCCATGATATGGAAAAGGCCAAAATATTATGTCGAAGCCAAAATTTTAGTTTTACAACGCTTCGCTCTGCGCCTGGCATTTATTCTCTGTTCAATGTCCATTTTGTGATGATCGAAAGAAATCACTGGTCGCCGAAAATTACATGTACCGGTACAAAGAAAGATCCAGCACATTATTAAATTTTATCTATAACACGGTGCTAAAAAGTGAATATGACCTCGAACATCATGTGCGGTCATTTCCCGTAAAACGGCAGTATTTTGGTTTCAGCATGAATACAGTTGAAGTGTGGGTGGCATAATGATAGTGGAAAGGACTGTTGTTTGGGGCGCGCAGAAATCTAGCATTTTTACATTATAGACCCTTTTCACTTCCGCATTACGGTTGTTTGCGGGGAGCCGCACGGCTTCGAAAAGTGTAAGGCTAAAACCTCCACTTGCCTTAGTGATGGCATCTGAATATGTGCGCAGTCTAAGCAAAGATGCATTTTTATGCCAGAACTAGCACGTAACCGGTTTGTACAGTTGGGTGCCCAACAAGAGGATGGCATCGTTCGACTGTTGTCCACCGCTTTCTGCCCTACAAGTGGGGCACGCCGCCATTTTGTTTGCAAATCACGTGATATGGAGGACGGTATAAGTCATTGCTGAGCAATGAACACAACTCAGTATTTTCTCTATTTGGCATTGTAATTTGGCTGCGCCGCCCCCCCCCCCCCCCCCAGACAACGTCCTTAGTTGGAAATAGTCAACAGTGCAACAAGAAGGCACTAGGATATTCTATGACTTTGCTATAATTATGTGGGCGTCATAGCGGAATGATTGGGCTGATGTAAAAAAAAAAACTGGGTATAAAATATGTAAAATAGGATAACAATCAATCCAGTAAGCGGACGAATAGCTTGCATTCCACCTTCCCTTTATTTCTCTTTGTCTGACATAGCCAAGCTGCTTTTGCTTTACGTCCACCCCCACAGATGTGCCGTGAAAAAAAAAAATGAAAATCTTTGCATGAATATAAATGTCACGCTCTTCTCATCACCGAAGATATTTCAGGTGTTTGCCTGGCTTTTCAGAAAATGAAGTGTTGAGAACTGTTGAATAAAAAGATTAAAAATGTCAGAAATTGCGAATATCAAAACGAAAGCAAGAGAGGCCGAGAGAGGTCTGCTGCAAGGGAACGGTAGATTACCTTACTAGGTTCTATTTTGATGGTCCTGAAATCTGTCACACACAAACTCTCTCTCTCTCTCTCTTTCTCTCTCTCTCTCTTTCTGTTCTCTAGCTGGGTGAGTATCTGACTATAATATCTAAGCGACTGCCCCTCTGTCTTTCTATCATCAGTTTGCCTATTTTCACATCATCTGTTCCTGAGGAAATACGTGTTCTTCATAATCAGTTAGGAAGGCTCGGCAAAATTCAACACTACTTCCTGGATGAGCTGCATGATTTTATATCCCTGTGCCATCAATATGTATCTGATTTTCCCCCCATGTCATGTGCGATCATTCACCCATGCAATGCTCATCTCGTATTGTCTTCACTTCTCCATGCCCCCAACCCCCTTCTTTCACTCTGGCGCAATGTATCGGCGGAACTAGCGTTTTAACTGATTGGTTGAATACAATGTGTTCACTCGCTCAGACTCATGTGAATTTAATGGGAACCTGTGATGAGCCATATCTAATTGTCAAGTAAGCAATCTTTCTAATTGTTTGAAATGTTCTCTGTATTGAAAAGAAAAAATACCAACAACAACAACATCAACAGAAACAACAACAACAACAACCATCATCAACAACCACCCGCCAGTGAGTGATAACGAAGCGCTATAAATTACAAAGTGTGGGAGGAAATGCAAAACAAACAAAAAATCTAGAAATAAAGTATGCACAGGGGGGGGGGGAAACAACAGGGACAATCCCTCCTTTTTTGCAGTAATTGTGTCTGTTTTAACTGTGAAGCGAGTAGGCTTCGTAACTTCATTGCAGAAGCGCTCAGGATGGGAGGTGGTGGAAAAACAGATGTGTGACAATGAACTGATACGAATATATGGTGACTGCCTTTGTAATTGCGAAATTCCCCTGTGAATAATTATTACGACTTTCATGAGACCATGATTACCCAGCAACAAGGCCCCCGCCGCTCTGAAATCCATAAATAGTTATTTCCTACTAACTTTAATTGACAGAGAGATGGCTTTTCATTATACCCGTTGTTTGATTCAGTCGGTGTTGAGTAAAAATTACACGGCGATCTGAGCTGTTAGTGGGGAGAGATTTCCTCGTAAAACAAAATTACCAATGTGAATTGTCAACCAGTGATGTAAGAGGAGCAAGACTAAATCTAGGTGATTACTGTATGTTAAAAACACCTGAAAGGCTTTCACAATGCGCTCATAAAAAAAAAAAAAAAGAGTTGTCTAATTCCAAAAATTGTCCTTGAGAAAATTGAGTTAAAAAATTTCAAGAAACCTTGATCTAGCTAAAAATTGGGACGAGAAAAGACACGAAATAATCAGTTAATTTCGTATTGGGGGAGTTGGACGTTTATTCGATTGATAGACTGGAATTGATAGGTCTCGTAACCACTTATAAGACTTTCTCACTTTCAAACAAAAGTGGATTTAGTCCACTCTTTTACCCATGCATACAGTTCTGCTCCTAATCTTCAGATGGGAGGAAATCTAGCGTGCTAGTTTCATCAAAATTTCTTGGTCACGACCCTAGCCTATTCAAAATAATATCTCTTCAATTGAAACCATTTTGATCACCACAGCTCACCAACGGTGTCAAAAAATGCCGTACAATGACGTTTTTACATGCAGCTGTTGGGAATGACGGGGAGAGGGCGGGGGAGTGGGACTTCTGCCTGTATATGGCATGTCGTGACCGAATGTTTCTATCCACATAACTCAGACTGTGGAGAAACGTCGCAGATAGTACATCACTTCCACGATAATATTTTAAACAATATTAGACATTTAATTCAAAGCAAACTAAAAAAAAAAAAAAAACAACACTTCCACTCCATTTGGAACCTCCAAATGTAAAAAAAAGAACCCTCTGCAGGGAGCAAGGAAGGCATTTTCAATCTTTCAAGTAAATCCGATCTGCATGAGCCAGCATTTTTTCGACAACACAGACAAACACATATTCCTTTTTATTCATATTAGATTTAAAGTGTGGCATTTTAATTAATTTTAATCAATTTTCTGGAATTTAAAAATTTTGCAAGCCAACTTTTCATTTTTTTCTTGGTGCCTCCGGTAAAACAATTAAAAGTCAAAGTCAGGTGGATAGAAACTTGTAGTAACGACGTAAAAGTGGGATTTTTCTATCCCTCCTACAACAGAGAATACAAAATGCAGAATTCTAAACCACAAACGCCACAACATCAAGATTTTACCTGCAGTTCCATGCCCAGGCACCAAGACCTTTCTCCCTATTCTCTCCTGTTTATTTTGGCTCCATGTCTCCGTTTCCTTCCCCTTAGTTTCCAACACCGCTACCAAGAGATGTCACAGCGCCCCTGTTTTCTCGCTGCTCTTTACATGTTTTTCTCTAATTCAAGTGCACGCCTTTGCCCTTTTCCGCAAGCGATGAATACAGAGTTGGGACACTCAACATGAAATAGTTCTTTGAAGGACAGAGGATTCAGCGGGTTATTGTATTATTAGGATTAAATAATATACCACCAACTTAATCACACGAATTGTCTGTCAGAGTTGGCTACAGTATATTTATATATCTATTTTATATATTTATATATCTATCAGAATGTGTCATACTGATACAAATCGCTCGTCTATACAGGATGGCAATAGGGTATCGAGTTTCGCGCGACACTGCACTGAGAATGGCTGAATGAATGAATAATAAGTGAATGAGGGAGGGAGAGAGAGAGAGAGAGAGAGAGAGAGAGAGGGGCAGTGAGGGAGAGAGAGAGAGAGAGAGAGAGAGAGAGAGAGAGAGAGAGAGAGAGAGAGAGAGAGAGAGAGTAGAGAGAGAGAGAGAACAAAGATTGTTGTACGATATGGGAGCAAATCAAATGAATTTGAAGAGTTTGGAATGAGTGAGTGAAAGAAAAAATGAGTGAGTGAGTGAGTGAGAGAGTGAGTGAGTGAGTGAGTGAGTGAGTGAGTGAGTGAGTGAGTGAGTGAGTGAGTGAGTGAGTGAGTGAGTGAGTGAGTGAGTGAGTGAGTGAGTGAGTGAGTGAGTGAGTGACTGTCTGTCTGTCGGACAGCACCGGTGACAGACTTACTGCATTTAAAAGTGAATAAATATCTCGCTGATTGACGGCATGGATGAGTAACTTACCACACAAGAAAGCCAGTAACTGAGTGAGTAAGTAATATAATTTAGAGATTCGAAACAAAACGTATTTTCATTATTCAGAATTTGTATGATCCTGTAGCCATTTGTAGCATTTAGTCCGAACAATACAAGATTCATAACCACCCAGACGTAAGACTAATCCCTAATCGAGTTCACAGTGTTGCGCATACGTTTTGAATTGTGATATCGGTCTAGCCAATGGAGGAAACAAACGAAAAAAAAAAAGCTCTTTGAACTCACAGCAGCGCTGCCTTTTCCAAATGTGATGATATTTAGGCTGTAAAATGGCAGAAGGTTCCGAACTATGCTGCACCCGGAACAAAAGATTGCATTCACGTGCGCTGTTCGTTTCCTGTCAATTACGACATCAGAGAAATCTGGTTCCGTTCAAGTAGGAAACACATGCTTTCGCTTGTTATGAGACGTATACATGCCGTCATGTAATGGGCCGGGCCTGGTTAAGACAATTTATTGCGTTAAGTAACCACCCGCTTGCAGTATTCCCTGTTTTAAGACGTTGTCACACGCCTTTAATCTTTCAGTATGCGAAACATTTACGTACCAGTTCGGCACTTACTCGGGGATTCCAGCCATAAAGAAAGCGCGTACAAGGTACGTACATATGTTTTTACGTTTTAGGTTCAAAGTAACTCTGTTGACTTCCTGGCAATAATAAAACCCTAAATGCAGCTATGTATTCCAAGGCAGTCCACACTGGCACTGAAGCTGAAGTTGTGTTCAAAATGTCATTTTAACCAGATTTTAGCAAAACACAGGCATGAAATCAGGACGGTTAATGTGTAATGTGTAACCGTCGACATTCTGAGATATTTATCGGTGCAAGACTACTTTGCATCAGCGGAAGCTCTCCCGATTTCCATTTAAGATATCAATATGGCCTTCTATTTTGTGAGATACAATTTATGTAAAATTGAAGAAAACGGACGTGGATGGATATAACGCATCAGATAAAGAATGAGTTAAACCCTTTTGTCAAGTACTCTGCAGGAACTGCAAATTTTAAATACATTTCATCTGCAGTATATTTCGTTCTTCGAGCTACAATGAAACATGCACCAAAATTTGAACAAAGCAGAACATGAACGAGGTAACTGATTCAGCCACACTGGTGACAGCAAAACGAAACAATCAACCGTTATGGATTTTAAGATCTAGGCCTATGAAAGGCACTAAAATCCTTCTGTTGGTCAAGGCTTTTCCTTTCTTATAAATATCGAAATTTATTTTTTTTAAAATTCGTTTTGCTAAAAAATTATTCCCTTTTTGCTCTTAATTTCCACTGCCCAGGTAACGTCTCCAAACCGAAAAGATTCTCAGTATACAGTTCAAGCGACTTCCCGAAGCTGATCTAAATAGACTGCTCATATTCTTAAGAGACAGACCCGAACTCCATACTCTATAAATAGTCTATGCCAGATAGAACACTATTCAGGTAACCACACACGATTGTGAGACGATACAGGTGTCAATGTTAACAAATCTGCAAGAACTTAGGATAAAGATAGAGCGATAGACCACCACTTCTCTCGACCTTTTTGCGTGCACTTGAGTATAAAAGTCTTGACTGATATCAGAACATCTGATGATACCTTTTGTTTTTCTCTTTCACAGGGAGAATGCACTGCACTTATTTCCCTGTCGCTACCGAAGGAAACCACACGAATTTTTCCTGGCACTTTTTTTTTGTTTTTGTTTTTTTACGTTAGCCCAACAAAACAACAAGAATAGTGAAGAAAAAGGGTGGTTTCTTAACAACAAAATTACATTCAAAAGTTCTAAATAATGTAAAATTACAGTCAAGACTTCTAAATAATGTAAAATTACAGTCAAGACTTCTAAATAATGTAAAATTACAGTCAAGACTTCTAAATAATGTAAAATTACAGTCAAGACTTCTAAATAATGTAAAATTACAGTCAAGATTTCTAAATAATGTAAAATTACAGTCAAGATTTCTAAATAATGTAAAATTACAGTCAAGACTTCTAAATAATGTAAAATTACAGTCAAGACTTCTAAATAATGTAAAATTACAGTCAAGACTTCTAAATAATGTAAAATTACAGTCAAGACTTCTAAATAATAATAATAATAATAATGTATAGCATTTATATAGCGCATATCCATTTAAAATGCTCTATGCGCTTTACAGAAACAACATGTCAACCACAGAGCAGAATGGAGCTGCCTGCGAAGCGCTCAACACACTGCACTGCTTCTTTCTCTCTCCCTGTCTCGCTCACTCTCTCTCTCTATCTCAGAGCAAATTGTAACGCAGCCTGTTCGGCGCAGTTCACAACTCACAACAGTTCACAACTCACAGCAGTTCACAACAACTCACATCAGTTCACACAACATACAACTCAAATAATATTTGAATATTTATTAATAACAATATATATTTAATAATGAATAATAAATTTTGTTGTTGCTGGTGGGAGAGGGGGGGGGGGGGGCGATATGGATAAATTTTAATCTGTTAATTTCAATTTTCATTTTTGCCCGGGCAGCGGTCTTTCGGCCTGCTCTTTACGATTTCCAACTGCCAAGGTATCTTTAACGTGCGCAACGTGCACACGGGCCCTCCGAATTTTTTCGTCCTTATCCGAGAAGACTAGGTACTCGATCCTACCCCCCAATAGGACCAGGGACTTGAAAATATGAGAAAAATCCAATTTCCAACATGCCTGCACTGCCCCCGGGTTTAGAACCCGGGACCCTTGGCATGAGAGGCGAGCACCTTGCCTCTAGACCACCTTGTAATATTACAGTCAAGATTTGTAAATAATGCAACATTAGGCACTTAAGTTCCCCCCAGTAACAGCTGGAAACACCAATGCTTTTGTAATTCTTCTCCATCATCGCCAACAAAGGAATTTACATCTCTAAGCAGAACACCCGGGCCTGGACCCCAACAAAACAATATCGCAGCTACAGCATGCAAAACATGCATTGTGAAAAGTTATCCCAGCACGTGGACCGTATCGATTGTCCGGTTTGATTTGTTGACAGCCAATCCCCAGATGAATAAAACAAAGGTTGGAAAACAGTTCACACGAATTTTACCGGCTACGTAATGAAATCGTTCTCCTCCTCTTCCTCTCCTCCTATCTTGCTTACGGCACAACGATTTTTCTACAAGGCAATCCGACAATCGCTGCCTTAAAATTTAAAACGTTGATGACATATTGTGTAACTCTACACAGCCCGCAGATTGTTTCCATTTAGCATGCATTTTATCGCTATAGGAGTCGTCACAAATTCCCGGCTCTCAGAGCTGTAATTTTTTACTGTTATCGAGATAACGGCTAGAGCGACGTGAACAGGAAAGAAAGCGATAACAAGAGTGTGAAAAGGGGAAGAAAAAAACCAAACAAACAAACTGAAAAGAGTAATATGAATACACGAGACTAAAGAAATGAGGCAAAAATCAACACGAGGGCTGCATCAGCAAAATATATCTTGCATTTATACAAGAAAGGAAACGTATCCTTTTTTAGAATTCCCAGTAGTTGGCAGGAAAAATCCCGCCCAGTACAATGAATGAAAACCACTACATACGACCATGTATGGCCTGACCTTCGACCAGCCTTACTGGAAACCATCTTTCAACATGGATATCAAGCCGTCAACACATGGCGCGGGGTCGTGCAGGTGGTTCGTTTCATTATTTGTTTGGACTGGAAGGGCGGAGTCCTAAATTTAGTCTGGCTTCTGCAGCTCTACCGCTAGACATTTATGCAGACCAGATTGGGCACAATGTCCTTTTTTTTTTTCACGGGTATCCGGAGAATGACCCGTCAGCGTTGAAAGAGAAAGGGTAGGGTGTGGTGGATTAGAGGTGACAGGGATTCTCCCGACTTCCTCATGACAGAAGCCCACAAAATATCAAGCTCATGTAACCGCCAGCACTGTGCACAGGAATACTGAAATGGGGATGGTAGGCCTAATGTATTAGAGCTCAAGCCTTAGCGAAATAGTTCAAAACCTTTCGAATGAAATCTCCCCAACAAGGCATTAACAAGGAACAAAATTTAAGAGAGAAATCAGGGCAGTAATGAAAATCCCCCACTAATCCAAGTAGGGCAAAATGTGAGGACAAAAATTTCGGGGGATGAATAATGACAGCGAATAATAATTATGGAGACTGAAGGGGTGGGGGTGGAAAGGGGGCGGGGGGGGGGGGGAGCAAGCGAGTGAGGGAGAGAAGGAGAGAGAGAGAGAGAGGAGATTCCCAAAACTTCATGTTTAGCCTATTAAAGGTATTAAAATTTCAAGCAAAGAATGCAAATGAAAAGAAAAAACAAGAAAAGAAAGCAGCCCTTCAGGTCAAATAAGTAAGCCTGCATTTGAAAGACAGCAAACACATCTAATATCGAAAGTGGCGATAGCACTATGAACTACTAAACTGATAATTAAACAAGATTTAATGAGATTTATTGTTATTCCACTAATTGAGCGGCGGGGGGCAATGGTTTGCTCATCATTCGTTCAGATAGTGTGGTGGAATTGTCAGTTAATAAACAACAGTTTCCTGTGTGACAGCAGATTTACACAGCAGTAATTATTAGATTACATGCATTACTTCTCGCGCAGCTGTACCACCAGTTTATAAAAGAATTCATTCGTTTTAACTCAAATTAGAAGTAACTGGGATGTGGGGTTATTCTTTCCAATAAACACAGTCGTCCACATTCTTGGAGAGTGGTAAGTGCCAGATATTACTGTACATTCCAGTAGAGGCAAGCCATGTCTTACATTCTTCCTGTCTAGAATTGTTTGTTTTGTTTTCTGCCTTATCCCGACTTCCTTTAGGGTTATCTCATGTGCTGCTATACCCCTGCTTACAATTCTTGCCTTTAGGTCATTTTTTTTAAAGAGCATTTATAACACAGAAGGTCAAGGGCCTTCTATGCCAAAAGTAGGCTTGGAGTGGGGAAGTGGGCTTGTCTCCAGCGTATGGAATACATACATGTGGAGCGAGGTATCAGGGGGTAGGGTGGGGCGGGGGAACGGGTGCAGGGGGAGTATGTGTACATTTTTCAGTTATAGCGATGAATTTTTAGAACATTGTAAGTTGCAAAGTAAGTTGCTGGATTATATAGAAAATCAATTGCAAGTTCCTAATGAAATAATCAAATTTAATCATGGTTTGTACAAAACGCCATTTAACGTTTTTAGAACATCAAGGCCTAGAGATTCATCGTTCTAATGGTCGTAAGCTCGTACAGGGGAAGTAGTAGAGAAAAGGGGCTGAAGCCAGGTGTATGAAAGTGTAAATAGGGTGGGAAATTTCGGGGTGGGTGGAGGGAATTGCCAAAATCGAGAGCCCGTAGTTTATGAATGACCCCCTCAGAATCAGATCAAGTCATTGGCCAGTTCTATGAGTGAATATTAATATCGTCCTCGGGGAACATTCAACAGCTGGCACGCAATGTGCAACATTACCTCTCATCGTACTGCACTGGCTCAGGTCATAATTCATCTGTCTTTCCCCTTTCCCGGACAATAGGTGGATAGTAATATTACGACAACTAGTGGTACTGTGACAGTAGCAATTTATGTCAGTGTTAAAATAGTAGTAGTACTGGTAATGGTACAGATTTGTACTGCTAATTATGAGACAACACTGTAGCAGAAATCGTAGCAGAAGTTGTAAAAGCAATTTCAACGGGAGGGAAAAGAATAGAATGATCATTAATTTTGTTTAGGTATGGTATTTGCAAGCATGGATGTTATAGTTATAATACGGTGCATGGGTATTTAGCACGTTTCATTTCGAATGTTAGGCCTAGAAGACAGGACTCCTGAAGGAGCAGTCACTAGATAATAAGTCAGAGTGTACAAGTGTTATATAACATTATGACATAAACCGTGTACATGTATTTCATTTGGCAAACAAAGTCACCGTGCCTCGCGCATTTAGCACCGCTGTCAACTGTTCTTAATCTCATTGTCCTAGCCAGGGAAGTATGATGAACAGGCTGGTTTTACACAGCAGATTCTTTCGCATGAGGAAATGATGCCAGTAATATGTATTAATACACGGAAGGCTTCATGTCCAATTTGCAGTGTGTATAAACAGAATGAAAATCTTCCCTAATAAGGGGCCCATACACGATCAAATTTTTGATCAAAAATTTGATTTCAAATATTTGATGGGAAATTTGATCGTGTGTAGGGTGATTTGATGTCCAAAAAAAATTTGAATCAAATATTTGATGGTTCAAATCCAGTTGATATTTTTTGACGGGTTCGTCAAATTTTTCATGGGCCGTCCAATTTTTGATACGTTTGTGGGCTCCCGTCAAATTTTTGATCAAATTCTATTTCGCACGCGACCAGTGTTACAAACAACCTGTTATCGTCACCACTCGAAGTTTTTGAATTCTTTATCATTCTGTTCAGTTCTATCATAGAAAATGTCTAAAAAAGAGTTAGAGAAACGCTTCCTGCTCGAACTGATCGAAGTTTATAAAAGTTTACCCGTGCTGTGGTGTATTAAATCGGAAGATTACCACAACAGAGTTAAAAAATCTGAGGCATACCAGGTACTCTACGAGAAATATCAAGAGCACTTCTCGACAGGGTCACTTGAGGAAATGAAAAAAAAGATAAACAGTCTCAGGACCGGCTTCAAGACTGAACTAAGAAAAATGGAAAGAAGCATGAAATCTGGAGCCGATGCTGATGATCTATATCAGTCAACAGCGTGGTATATGGCATCCATCCGAAGGAAGTTACGGAAATCCTCTGGTTCGCTTACACGTAATTCTTGGAAAAGATTAGCGTGTCCGTAGGTGACCCGTTGTATAAACCAATCCTTCGACCATTTACGCCTTTTACGGGGCGTTTTATCCGGTTCCAATGCAATCACAAGTGCTACAGCAACCGATGCGTCCATCACGACCGAAAGAAAATTGGATCCAAAGCACTCGCACGTGTGTGGGCAAAAGTCATCAAAAATTTGATCAAATATTTCATATCAAATTTTTAAATCAAAAATTTGATCAAAAATTTGATCGTGTATGGACCCCTTTAACATTAGTGTTAGTGTTTCTTCCACTTTCAAAACATTCTCAGTATTGGGTTGGAAAATTGGATCAGAGTGGTTAAGGAGGTCAGTTAGTGGGCACCGTATTCGCCAAGTGGCATGTCTTTTCGTTCAACCCCGCCCTCTCCTTGCTTCTTTTCCTAAACCAAATATTACAACAGCCTTGATCAATATATTGAGGAAAAATACCACAGTAAACGCTAAGATAACACACGCAATATCTGGACATACCACATCCAGTATCCTGTCAAAACAGTTGACGTAAACCAAAAGCTCATTTCATCATAGTAAGTCAATCTGACCATAAAGAATACCATCGTTTTGATCGTAACAGTCCTTACATATGGAATCTCTTAAGTACTGAGCGAGTCAATGTACATGGACTATAAATATGTCACAATGTGCAACTGAGTGAAATTAGCGTTAAAAGACTCCGCTAAACCCTGAGCCAAAAGAAGGCTTGAAAACCACTGCTACACACGGTAGCACTGTTCCAGAATGGAATAATATACAGGGAGCATACTGTGGAAACGTAAAAAAGTAGCTTTCCCAGGTGAATAGCGGTCTTCAATTCTGCATGAGTAACCATGAATAATTTATCGATATGATAATACTTGTATTGACTTACCCTCTCGATTTCGCAATATGAATTTTGCCCCCGCGGTCTGTAGCCTGTGAAATACAGAAGGAAAAAAACACACTGAAGTTTTCTCTACCTTCAGATATACTTGAATGTGGAATACATAAGTAAAAAAAAAAAGCACATACACACATACACTGCAGTTTTACATTCCTTCAGATATGCTAGAATGGCATCACGTCAATGCCAAACAAACATACAAATAAGCAAACAAACTAAAAGTTCCACAAAGACATTGTTGCTTAAACAGAGGCCCCGACAACTCTAAACTTTCATTAGCACTGTGATTATGTTTAAATGCTTTTTGGTTCTGTTCTTACTGCAATACAAAACGTGATTTTATTTTACTCCCCCCCCCCTTTTTTTTTTATCAACACCCAAATTCCTTGACTAGCTGAGAACTTATGAGCCAAAATAAAAGAACTCGTCAACAATGCGCAATTCTTTCTTCATTATTCATGATTTAATGGAGACCTCAAGACATTTAGCAAGGTCTCCACACCTAACCAGGTGTCCGGTGCCAGATGTGTCACCCAGCACACCTGACCCCCCAGCCTTGTTTACAGCACTGTTGAATCACTGAGTCTACCTGCTTGTAAGCTCAATGTAGAGATCTAAACATAGGGCAAGCATTAAAAAAAATCGCGGAAGGAAAGGACCAAAGATCAAAGATGTTTTGTGTAAATTCCAACTTCCTCAAGAGAATCTAAACATCTCTTTGCAGTACAAGACTGCGTTCATGTTAAAACTTTCATGTCAGCTCTTTGTGTTTCTCATTTCAAAACATTCATGATCTACATTGTAAACTTTACTGCTGAAACAGAATTACACAATTTAATTAAGCTTTAGATATAATTTATAACTGGAATAATCAGAAAAGTAAACAGTTGAAAAGTAAAAGTTTGAAATTTGAAAAGTAGGCCTAAATGTAAAAAAAACAAAACAAGATAATGAATTAAACATGACTTTAAAGACCAAAACTAAAAAGACAGATAATATTAATAATAATTTATTATTATAATAATAATAATACTAATAATTTTGAAAGTCAGCCCAAGTCTCACTCGTCTTTCACATTGCTATGACTGCTGTAAAAGAGAGCCAGGGAACTTAGTGTTAAGGCTATATCACTCTTGATTATCCTCCAAATCTCTATTGGACGCCACTCTAAAGGCGTTTATGAGCAGGTAATGCAATCCTATTATACCAGAAAATCACGCTGGTCATCATAATCATCACAACCGCGGAGGGAGGAGAGCCCGAGAGCATTCTTGGCCCGAGAGCAATTAAATAGCCCTGGGACTTGTATAATTAAGTAAAACCTAAGCACAGCAGCGTACAAGAACGGCGACGCTGGCAGAATAGATGGCAACACACTAAACTCTGTCTTCCTTCAGTTCGTTCTGCTCTGATTCATACGGTTCATAATTACTGGATCTGAACCTTGTGTCACAGCATCATAACTGTGGCAGGTTTATACCGAACAGACAAGATTATTATTTTGTGTCAAATGGCCGACACACTTCACTTGCTGCTGACAATTTCTTCACATTAAGCAAAAATGTTATTAACTGCCGCCATATACTTACAATAGCAAAAAGAGCAACTATATCACAATAATAATAATATTAACGAACAGCAACAATAATAGTAATCGCCGAATACTTACAATAACAACAAAAAGAACAACTATGCCATATTAATAATAATAATAACAACAACAGCAACAACAATAATAATAATCTTACTATAATTGAGCCAGAGGGAGAACCTGTAAGCAGCTAAAACTTCGCGACTACGCCATCAAAAATTATGAAACTTTGTATACTGCATCAATTTTTGACAAAGAGTTACGTGGACACATTCATGTTGAACAAAATCAGTCTTTACTATTATTTAAATTAAAATTTTTTGAGCCGCAATAACAGAGACGCATTTTCGACGAGTGGAATCAAAAAGCTTGACAGGAAAATTCGTCCCTCACCTCTTTTTATACATTGGTGGTGGAAAATCCACGTAATCACATATAATGTCTATTTGTATGTAAGTTTTATTAGTCATTGCATCGAATCCAGATGTCGCTTTTAATGTAGCCCAGATCTAGGTATACAGTTGGGCTTCCTATAAAGAATTTGCAAGATTTATCTTGCACGGGTCGGCTGGCAATAATAATGGCAACAACCACAAAAACAACACAATTCCATGTAAGTCGGGATTTTGTAAAGTTTTTCCTGAGGCAATTAACCCACTTACCAACTGATATGAAATTTTTACAGTTAGTGTACTAATTTGTAAATAGCAGACATGATTTGCCGTATTTTGGTAAAGAAAGAAACTGTATAAAAAGTCACATTTTGCTGCAACCCCCAACAGCTGATTCAACAAGCCAGATTTGGTTGTCTGAGCAGGCGCGTGAAAAGCCAATCAATAGATATAATTCCTTTTTGTTGTTCAAACAATCTAATCCCCCTCAGCAACGTAACTCTGACACAATAGTAAGCCCTTCGCTAATCCATCTGCTTTATATTAGTTTCAGTGAAGAGAACAAGAACTACAAAACGATGTTGTACACAGCCGAGTTGGGAATCTTTAAAGTTCATTGAGTTCTGGTGCAAAAATCATTACATTAAGATAATACTCTTTGCAAGCCCGACGAATGTCTGTAATAAAGGATGGTTTATATAATATCCCCTCCCCCTTGTTTGTTTAGCTGACAGCAAACGGTGCAGTTTTATAAACGGGTTGTATTTATCTCTAATGACGCCAAAAGTTCTCGGCGCACTTCATTCAAAGGAACACAATGATTACTGTATTGACAAAATGTCCATTTAAGCACCTACAAAGAGAAACAGCTGACAGCCCTCAAGATATGTAACATCCAGGTTCCCTGTAGAATAGGCCTGCCATTCTACTTCGTTTGGTTTGCGCATGATGGCAGAATAATTATGTATGCATAATACTGATCAAAGCAAAAATCATTTATAATGTATAATTGTAAAAACGTTCCTGAAGTACATTACAATTAAGAAACAGTTCACATAGGTACAGCTTATTAGAGTAAAGAGAACGGGCGTCTTTTGAATTAAATCTCTGTATACGTCATCGAAAGTGATTCTAACAGTATGCAATTTACATTAGAATGTCACCGTGAGATATGCATACTACACGAAAGCTTGGTTTGATTCCCCAAACTTTGCACGCTGTCCCATGCATGGCGAAATTGAACACCAAGGTTTGATAACTTGAAAGCCACCTTGTTTCAGACCAACTTTAAAACCACCTTTCTCTATCACAGCATAAACAATGTTCTTCGGTAGCCAAAGCACAGCGAGATGGCACGGCCATTCCACATTTCTACTGACCCCACCAGCACAATTTTGTTTGGTCTAGGTTTTCTTCGGCTCTCCCAAAACAACTGTTCGAGTTCTCTTTTTCTTTAATTTCGGGCTTTTCGTTCTTTACAGTTTCATAGTCAACACAAGCGCTTTAAACCAGATCAGCTTTCTTTTTTGCACCAAGTTGTTGTGGACAGTCTTGACAAAAAAAATCCGGGCGTGAGATTGTTTGTGGGAATTTGCATCAACTCGTGGTGTGGAATTTTTAGCCAAAATGGGCCGACTGCGCAGGTGGTTAGCCTGCTCCTTTAGGGTGGCGTATTTTCGTGGCCAGATCTTCTGCTGGCACATAATTATATCGCAGTTACGAGCCGTGTCTAGAGACCGCAGTTTGCAATTTCTGAGTTCAAAATAAACAAGTGATCAACAAAAAGAATAGAAATGCCAACCAGCTGTCCATTTTATTTTCTTAAGACACGGCTGTGAGAAAAAGTTATTTGAAGAAATAAAGTCACGTTGATAAAGAATATAGACAAACTTAAATAGATAAATAGGTTATTGGCAGATGATGCGGCAGTTCTCCTTCCAGTTCAGAAAAAGAAGAAAAAAAAAAAGGCAATAAAACTAAGTGCATCATAATGTTATTTACATGAGCTGTAGTGATGGTCGAATAGTTCTGTTCCCAGAGCCGTCATATTCATAAAAAGATGAGGTCCTCACAATGAGGCTGGCATAGAAATGGAATAATGAAGAGGTCTTCATGTCCATTTTTATTCACCTAACAGTAGTGTTGCGGTGGTAAATTATATGGATCAAGTAAATTACCAAACCGTCTGGGAACTGCCAAGAAACCTCATGAATTCAAGTATTATCTTATGCGACAAGGGAAATATCTCAAGACTGCATCAATCACCATTATAAATCAAAGGTCATAACAGTAAATAGTGGCTTATGACAAGCAGTAAATAGCAGTTAGACATAGCACACGTCAATGGTATCGAGAAATGTATTCGTGGTACATCTTTCCGATGTAATAGACTGATGCCATTTGAACCAGCAGTATAAATAATCATAATACCAGCGGAAGTATACGAAACGGGTTGAGAAACAGAGGGGAATTTGGGCAAGACAATCGGTTAGTTTCTTAACCACAACTGCTACCGCTGTACTGACTCTACTGTACCAAGATCACTGCCCCAGCTGCCTCAGCGATTAACTATCACATCTAAATCACTACCATTATTCACCACGATCGCGCAAACACATACAATTCTCCACTGATGTCAGGCTGGTGGGCCACTGAGTCAAGACTATTGCGTCTGTTTTGACCTAGTACCACGGAGTATCTTTTTTCGTTAGCTGGTCCAAAGTGGTCTAGAGGCAAAGTGCTCGCCTCTCATGCCAATGGTACCGGGTTCAAAACCCGACCAGTGCAGGCATGTTGGAAGTTTGGGATTTTTCTCGTATTTTCTTGTCCCTGATCCTATTGGGGGGTACGATCGAGTACCTAGTCTTCTCGGATAAGGACAAAAAAATTCGGAGGGCCCGTGTGCACGTTGCACACGTTAAAGATACCTTGGCAGTTGAAAATCGAAAAGAATAGGCCGAACAGGCCGCTGCCCGGGCAAAATAAAAATAAAAATTCATCCATACCACTCCCTCCCCCTCCCCCCCTCCCCCCTCGTGTCCCACCACCACCCCCCACCCCCCCAAAAAAAAACACCGTGGCGACGACGTGCCTGCTCCAGTTGTAACTGGATGCAATGACACAAAGGTAATTTTCCCAAATGGGATTAAAATAGTTTACAAATACAAATACAAAACAGTTTTGACGCGCCCGAACTAAACTATGGAGACAAGACTTTTTCCGGTCTTTGCCAGTGCGCGATGTCACGTTTAACTCCGAGGTCTAATCTCTGTGACTCGGGTCTAATCTCATACTAAAACGGATACAAAACAAGATTTGATTCAGTGTCATCATCAGTTGCCCTGTCTGAAACAGACATTGGCGATCATGGCTCTCCACTCGGATTTGTCATCAGCCAACCTCAAGAAGGAGTTGTTGTTGTGAGTGGCGTTTGTTTGTTGTCCATGAATTAAGACTTTCAGTGAAAGTATTTCTCGGTCTGCCCCTGCTTTTCCTGCCCTCGATCTTCCCCGTGACTGCTAGATGTTCGATTCAGTCACACCAGTCTAAAATTCAGTTATATGTCTGGTATTATCCAAATGCAAACATACAACTCTTATGATGATGTTCGTTCATCTTTCTCGATGATGACCACGACTTTATCTCCTACTGGTTGGCAGAGGGCCTTCTAAGGTGGTCACAAAACAGGCCAATATTTCGAATCATTGTTGATATTTCTCCAAGGCCTAGATCATGATTACAACCACAGTCACTACCAAAATTATTACTATTTATTATCACCGACAACACAATTAATACTGCTACTGTACCCTACCACTGTGTCAACAGTAAGGTCTGGCCTCAACAACAGAAAAGAAGAAAAAGATATTAATAACCATAACGTGAACGAGGAGCGTGTCAGAAATGACATGTCTCCTAAGACCACATAATCCATTTCCCTGTAATTTACATTTATGCATTTAGTCACTCACCAAGAAATGCTCACAACAAAGGCACAAAAAGCAAAGAGAAACAATGAAAATTATATTAGACCTATCTCATACTAATTATAAATCCCCAACAGGTGCTCTTATTACACAGGCCACAAACACCCTTCCATAGATTATAATTACGATGCCCAGTGTTGTTCCAATCATTCTTACCCTCAGCAATGTTGCCACTTAGTCTAAAACTTCCACCAGGATATGAGCCCATCACTATCTACAAGTAAGGTCTAAACTTAGTCAATGCCCCCGGGTTTATCAGTTAATGGCTCTGAGTTCGATAAGCCACCATGGTCTTCAGAGAAAGCTTATCGTCTCCTTGTTACAGAGCGGGAGATCGAGTTACTAAGAGTAAGAATATATCAGGCATAACGAACGTCTTTGTAAGGGGAAAATAACATTTTTTTGTATACACTGTACTGTCGTCAACCTGTCAAATATACAACGTCTTTTCTGCTTATAATATCGTTTGATCTGTGGCCTCTCAATCTATTTTGGAACACAACACAGGCAAACAGACGGCTACATGAAATGGCATAGATAGATAGATAGATAGATAGATAGATAGATAGATAGATAGATAGATAGATAGATAGATAGATAGATAGATAGACGGATAGAGGGACGTCAGACAGACAGACAGCTAGATAAATAGATAGATAGATAGATAGCTAGATAGATAGATAGATAGATAGTAGGATAGGTAGATAGATAGATAGATAGATAGATAGATAGATAGATAGATAGATAGATAGATAGATAGATAGATAGATAGATAGATAGATAGATAGATAGATAGATAGATAGAAAAACGATCAATTTCAATCACTCTGACCACTGAAAGAAGACCTGGTGAACGCAACAATGTATCCTTTTCAAAGCAGGGCAGAGAAGGAAGGAAAAAGACAAACAAACAAAGGATTCCACGATACAGACCAGAAAGAGAGAGAGAGAAAAAAATGTGCATTGCTTTCGGTTGTTGTGGACCTCCGCGCCTTGTCAGGCGTCAGGTAGAATTAAACGCCCAGCTTGGAAAAGAAACATACACAAATACCTGCCGCTGGGACGTGTCCCTGGGCCAACAACCGGGCAAGTGATGGGCAAACGTTTCACAGGGCAGTTAAGTACGATGGAGCAGGTTAAGAGTAAATGTTTCTAGTGCACTGGAGATCGGGAGAATGACAAAAATGGAATATTTATCAGTAAATGGAGTTTGCCAATTTGTCGTTACTTATTCACGTAGTCTTGCATTTTACACAGCTTCAGGTTGCCAGTTTGCCTTTACTTATTCATGCATTCTTACACTTTACACAGCTTCCAAAAATCTCTCCTGGCTGTTCAGTACTGGAGTGTTCAGCCCTCCTCGACCTAACTGTATAAATCATATATTATTATGTACTGTATACACCTAAAAATCCGATTATAGCCTCTGCCCTACATCTACCAGCTTGCTACGAGCCTAATTAAAATTTACATTATTACAACCCCGCCACCCCCTTCCCCCTGCCCACCCCATTTACCAACAGCAATACATTTCACACTGATGTCAACGGCCGTCGTTCCCCGCCCCCCCCCCTCCTCCCTCAAACTCCCAACCTCTAAAATTGTCTTCAACTCCCCCACCCCACCTTTACCTTCCATGAACTATTGTAAAGCGCGCGTCATGCTTCAATACCATGATCTTTTTTTAGTTCTGTCAGTAAGCATTTTTAATCTATCGCTTCGCAAAATAGAACCCGCTGGAAATAATTGCAACATATATGAAGAACTCCCATAACAATGGATTTGTGTGTCAAAAGAGACACATACTCAGAAACCCACAAAAGGTTCATGCTGTGAGTGTATATATATATAAGCTTGAAGCTGCCGCCAATTATAGATCTTATTGTGGTAGTCAGACAAAAGCAGCATTCAAGATCCTGTGGGAAAAACTGAAGCTACTGAAGACAGGTGTTTTTTTTTTTTAAAGGATTTTGTCATTAACTCCTTGGGGGCATGCACGTTGAAGGAGAGAGAGAAAAAAAAGAAGAATGGAGAAGATGACATATACACCATCATACATTAAAAAAATATTTAACTCACTTTAATGATTTCTTATAACTATGTTCCAGGTTGTGTGTATGAGTGTTTGTGTGTGTAGGTGTCTGTTAACCAAACTAAAAATTAAGCACAGCACTAATTCATTTTATCTTGTCTTCTTAATTCGTTGGCCAGCGAAAGAGTACAAGGTGGTTTGAAGAAAAAAAAATAATTAATTTTGTTTGGGAATCTTAAAAAATCGGCGATTACGAGCAAAAGAAATGTTTTATTATTCATTTAGTTATGAAATGCTACATTGAAATAAATCATTTTTCCTGACAAAGGGCTGGAGTTAACTGCGTAGTCACGTACATTTTTTTTTTAAAAAGTGAGCAATTATGCAGAGTTACATCAGAACCAACTGCATCAGAGCAGAAATAATTTGCGGCGCCAGATGCGGGAAGTTGCTATGGGAGAGTGTGATTACATTTTCCTATCAGAATACTTCTTACAATTCCACTCTGTAGATCGGACAACAAACGTGTGAAATTGCATGATGCTCATGTAACCACATTGAACGAGAAATACTGAAATAAAACTCCAAAAAGAGGATTGTCAAAGCCCATCGCACTCATTTGCATCGTATACGATGCAATTCAAGTGAAAATGTGCATTCAGATTAAGCTCAATTTACTGACACACACCATGAGATATAAAATACTTCCCTGTTAACATCGAAATAAAAGAAAAACAAACTCAATGACCCCGGCAGTCTGCCAATATTTACACGAATGTCTGTCTCCTCTTTCATCAAAGTTATTCTTCCTATTATTGCAGCAATTTTCATCCCAGGGACAGGAATGCACATTGAAAAGAGTCTAGACCAGTGGTTCTCAACGTGGGCGATATGGGTGGGGGGAGGGGAGAGGGGGAGGGGAGGGGGCCGATTTTGATTTCCTAGGAGGGGGGGGGTGACAAAAACAAAGAAAATGGCGACAAGGGGGCGAAAACGATGAAAGGGGGTGAGTTGGGAGCAAATACGGTACAGACAACCTCTTGTTCCACAGCATCTTTAGGTGAGTTTGGTGAATAGAAAAGGCCCATTTTTTGGTGCATTTGATAGAGAATGCTTTCTGTTTGGCACTGATTACTCAGCACGCCTGGTGTCATTAATAAGTCTTTGAAAAACTCAGTATCATAATTTATATTATACTAGCTGAGGTCCCCGGCCCTGCCCGGGATAAATCGGTTTGAATATTAGTTTCAGTTCTGGGTGATTATTGTGGACCTGCTTCATCTTGCCTGTTCATATTTGTTTATTTTCCCGCTTTATCAAATAATTAAGTCTTATTGCTCTGCCTTTGTGAGTTGACACCCTGCGCATCCCGTACAATAGCATGATTTGCGCACGGGTTAGTGTGTTTGATAGTGAACACATCCCAGGAAGTGATAACGAACCTTAAAATGGTGAACCATGACTCGAAATAGATCTAAATGATGGCGAAACAATGAAAAATAAAACGTAGAAGCCTGAACATTTCATAATTTCTAATATAGCCCATGTTAACTTCGCATTGATAATATGCTGTTGTGCAAAGTTTGAAGCCTGAGTGTGATGGGGTTCCTGAGCCTTAGGTGACCAAAGTTTCGAGTTACCAAAATATATGTATAGATGTATTCTGTCTCCATGTGAAAGGTATCTGTTGGATTTCAGTAAAAAGAAAATCTGGAACCTAAGGGGGCGACAACCTGAAAAAGGTTGAGAACCACTGGTCTGGACCATGCATACAACGTATCCTGATAATGTGACTTAAAAATCAATACAATTCCTAACCAGAAACGATACGCAAGTTTATTCTTATTTGCTGATTGGGCATCAAAGAGATCAAACTTTACACATCAGTGGAAGACATTGATTATCCTGCTGAACGTAAGTGAGTATAATGACTATACAATCTTCAAACGATTGAGCCTCTTGTTGAGTCTCGAAATCGCGACAATTTCATCGTAGTAAATCGTCTCACATTCCATACCAGCTTAAGGTTTACCAAACTCCTAGATGTTCAATGGGTGACACTGGCTATCTACACTGTAACGTCCCTGGTAAGTAGAAACCATTGGACAACCTGGTCGGATAACCAAACACAATGTGTGGGTTTCGGGCTGCCATAGGACAACACAATGGTATCGTGTCAGCCAACCAGTCAAGTTGGCTGTCGGCTTTGTTTACTGTCTTGTTTGTAAGCTCTATAGACAGCCAGGCAAAGACAAGCAAATCCGGGAGATTGAAAGAAAGAAAGAGAAAGAAAAACAAAGAAAAGAGAAAGAAATTAAACGGGCAGACTGACAGACAAATAGACAGTTAGCCAGGCGGATAGATAGGCGGATAGATAGGCGGATAGATAGACAGTTAGCCAGGCGGATAGATAGGCGGATAGATAGGCGGATAAAAAGACAGACAGACAGACAGTCGGACGGACGGACGGACGGATGGGTGTGTGGGTGGACAGGCGCGCGGACAGACAGACAGACAGACATATAGATAGATAGATAGATAGATAGATAGATAGATAGATAGATAGATAGATAGATAGATAGATAGATAGATAGATAGATAGATAGATAGATAGATAGATAGGGATTAGAGATAGATAGGTAACTAGACAAACAGTGGAACAGACAGATAGATAGATAGATGGATAGATAGACAGACAGACAGACAGACAGAAATATAGATAGATAGACAGATAGATAAACAGATAGACAGACAGGCAGACAGACAGATAGATAGACAGACAGACAGACAGAAATAAAGATAGATAGATAGATATATAGATAGATAGAAAAATAGATAGATAGATAGATAGATAGATAGATAGATAGATAGATAGATAGATAGATAGATAGATAGATAGATAGATAGATAGATAGATAGATAGATAGATAGATAGATAGATAGATAGATAGATAGATAGATAGATAGATAGATATGAAAATTTTGACACCAGTAGCACAGAACGGCCTTAACTGTTTCTCTTATCTCTACCTCACTTACCTTCCCTCAGGCGAGCAATGCTATCACTAATGTGCAATGGGAGAAGGGAGTTGGCAACTGCCTCCATGTGCACAGAGATTCCCTAGGAGCATTAGATAGGTGAACCAAGAATGAACTCTGATAACTAATTAGATGCTGGCAATACATATCATACTGGGAGAGAAAATGGCTGTGTTGATTCTGTTCTGTTCTTTGTTAATAACTAACACTGAAATTTATAAGTTTCAGCCAGTAATATCTGCTATATTTGTGAGCACTGCAATATTATTATCAGCTTCAATCTATCGGGTATTCATTTAAGGCATTTTTCAATGTCTGTTTTAGTCTGTCTGTCTGTCTTTCTTTCTTTTTTCTTTCTTTCTTTCTTTCTTTCTTTCTGTCTGTCTGTCTGTCTGTCTACCTGTCTGTCTGTCTGTTTCTCTCCCTCCTCCCCCCCTCTCTCTCTCTCTCTCTCTCTCTCTCTCTCTCTCTCTCTCTCTCTCTCTCTCTCTCTCTCTCTCTCTCTCTCTCTCTCTCTCTCTCTCTCTCTCTCTCTCTGTTTGATATAAATCTATAATTTCACTTATATGTTTCATGCCCGCCTTTCTCAGTCTCCATCACTCATTTGTTTTCTCTCTGTCTCATTCCATATCTCTTTCCCTCTTTCCACAGATTTCTTGACTGTATTTTGTCTGTGACCAGTAACGAGATACTCATGCCAAGCAGGACAGAAAAATGACTGAAGATGGAGAAGCGTCCTGTTAAGAAGTCTCCGTACCGCTGCTATCCATAAATCAAATGACAAAAGAAGCTCTTTCTCAAGAAGTCCTTCCATACAGAAGGAAATCCTGTGTCACCTCGGCAAACAGGTAGGAGGCCGACAAGAGCAATGGGAGATCGCTATAATAAAAAATCGTGGCAGTCAGCTGTGTCACGCATCGGCAGATCGCTAGTACGGCTTCATAGGAACGACAAAGCGTGAGAGCCAGGGAGATAACGGAACTGGTCCGTCAAACATGCATGGGAAAAGTCTGACAATTAAAATGAACGGGTGGGCCGAGTTTCCCTGGAGAGAATCAAAAAGCCTGTGTACAAAGACAGGTAGACAGACACACACTTAGACAGAGTGACTAGAGTGTATATTGACGGATTGGCTGACAGACAGAGTGATCGATAGACAGAAATATAGATAAATAAATAGGTGGTAGACAGACACACCGGAAAGACAGACAAAGAAATTGGTAAGTAAACACACAGACAGACAGACTGGTAGATAGATAGATAGACAGATAGATAGCTAGATAGATAGATAGATATAGATAGATAGATAGATAAATAGATAGATAGATAGATAGATAGATAGATAGATAGATAGATAGATAGATAGATAGATAGATAGATAGATAGATAGATAGATAGATAGATAGATAGATCTAACTTATTGTGACACCTCTGAGTAAACTTGAAGTCACGAACGTCATTACATGTATTTAACCGTTAAATCTTGTCGATAAGTAACTGTGTCTGAGAATTATTCTGTGATTTTAAACTGTACATGAAACGCTACCAGTGTTCACTCAGCTGACGCCAGTGAACATTTTACAGATCTGAAATATTAATGTTCGACCCCTAAATTACCGAGGAAAACAAATCAATATTTCTCATTTGAATGCAGCAGCTAGGGGCGATACATAAGGGAAGATTTCACTACACAAGGGAAACGTTCACTTTATTGCAGCATTCCATTTCTAATCGTTTATACTTTAACTAAAGTTTTGATCATAAAGTTAAGCGAATTGCAGCGCTCATGGCGTAATCTGTTTCCTTCGCCCACCATTTTGTTTAATCAAAATATGCTGAGATCCCCTACCAGTTATATTTGTCAGTAATTCTGATTTTATAAAGACATTAAGAAAAAGAGAAAAAGAATAATACCACATCCCCATAACGATAAAATAATACAAAAGAAATTAATAGGCGAAGCACACGTTTTCTCTTGGTTTAGCAGATAAGAATAGTTTGGGAGAAACTTGAGTGTTTATTTGTGGATATTGTGTAGGAGGAAAATACACGATTGTTCTCACTTTACCTGTCAGCGGCATCACGAAATACAAAGAGTTTACACAGTGGAAGTAATCCTCACGTGAAAATAGAAATACATACCTAGAACCTATTTATGCCAGGAAGTTTTCGACTGGTATCAGAACTTAGAAATGCACATTTGCTCTTAAAAACATGAGCAAAAGGCATACTTAAGGGCTATGGCAACTTTATTAAATTATTATCCCAGAATGTAAATTGAAATCTAGGCATTAATTAAAAGGAAATACCAAGCTTATTTTTGTTCAGCTCTGCAACCAAGACTAAACTTGTTTTTTTGTTTTTTTTCCGTTTTGAACTTTGCGGTCGAAAAGTAATTTCATTTTCCAAACGACAAGAATACGTATAATTAATGTATAAAAAATGAGTTCATGCGTAGAGGTCATAACCAATAACTTTTCAAGAACTGCTTCAATAACTTTTATTCTCTGAGCAAACTTTTTTTTATTAATACAATCATCCTCTTCTAAAATCATCACTACTCCACGATTTATTAAATACACTGAAAGAAATATCTCTCAAGGCACTTGTAAGAACAATTTTAAAACATGCATATCTCCTCACCTCCCAAAGACATAGAACGACTGTAACGCGAATGCTGTAACAGTGCTGACCAAGCAAAACGGATACGCTACATATACTTTTAACTGTGGTGTCATGGCCGTTTCGTAATTCAAGCGTATAATCACTTACAAAAACCAGACACTAGAGACCCAGGCCTGTTCTTAGTCTTATACCTAAGACACTGTTTTCCTAACATGACACTAAAAGCTTTTTACGAAGAGCTGTCAAGGCCGATGGGTGGGGTATAGTAAATGCGATACCCGCTATAAGACGGGTATTTGTCATGATAGTTTCTGGATCGGAAAAGTAAAAGTAAAAGCATGATAGTTTCGTTGGTCACACACCCAGTGGAACCTGCCACAATTCCAACAGACTCGTCGTCCCTGATCCTGCGTTTTGTGATTAAATATTACGGAAAATTAAACTGAAAGAAAGGAAGCAAGAAAGACTTCTGTACCAATCGAACTGGTCCTGACCCAGTGATCACTCACAGAAAGGAGAGGTGTAATTAAGTAGAAATAACTAGAGATAATGATTATTACATAATAAGTACTAGCGTACTTAAACTTTGAATTATTGGCTATTAATCAGTGTAGATTTCATTTCCAAAGACACAATGAAATGAATAAGAGTAAGACAAGATTGATGCCATTGTTAGTTAGGCTACCGGATTGACACACACACACAGACACACAGAGAGAGAGAGGCACACAAACAGACAGATGGACAGAAAGCTAGAGAGAGAGACGAGAGAGAGAGAGAGAGAGAGAGACAGAGACAGAGAGAGAGAGAGAGAGGGAGAGAGAGATATTCACTTTGGTGCATACAATTCTGATAATACAGTTTCAGACGTTATTTCAAAGATTAGGCCTAGATCTACACCTCGTGGTATCTTGTCTTCTATATTTCTTTTTATGAATCAGTTTAGATTCATGCAATTCATTTTTGAAGATGACATTTAGGCCAAGCGGAGAATACTAAAGATTTCTACAAATGAGCAACAGTAAAAAAAACAAAAAACTAAGCCTTTGTATTGTCTCTGAAAAGAAAAAAAAACACTATTGTATGGCGAACTTGACCATGGGATGTTTCGCTGGACAGCAGGGACGGTAACTCAAACTTTCCGGCGGCTTCTGACCTTTTGTTTTCATAGTGGTATTATCCTTGTGTGGGGTCATCAATCTAGATTCAGTATCTTTGGGGTCATGTAGCGGGTATTCCGTTACTACCGCTTTGAGGTGGAATTTCCGAGTGAGACGCTTGGCATGAACTGTGGTTCTATGCTTAACTGTAGTGACAACCGGAATCCTTTCTTAGCCTATATTGGTAGTACATATAATTCGATCTACAAAGTGCTTAACACTCTAATAATCCAGACTTATAGGGGACCCATGCTTCCTGACAAGACATTTGTCGGTAATGTTGCACCACACTCACTATACACAAGACTGACACCCATGGACATTTGAAGTGGACAAAATAGCGTGTTTTATAATAACCCTACGGTTCTGTTGTACCGATTTCCCATTATAAACAACATTTTTCTCTGACACTGAGCTGGTTATACACCATTTCTCCTTGGCATCTAGATCTAGATCTAATGCAAGGTTATTATTACGCTTCAAAATAGAGAACTTTTCAAGAAGACCCATCACTCATGGTTTCATTGCATGTTATATCACATGAGATCTAGATCTAGATCTAGTTTAATGGTGACTCTAGATGTCTGATAATATCATTTGCAGTAAAAGAGTAGACTACTGGTGTATACAATAAGGCAAGGAGATATTATTATCTTACCTTAAATGTCTCTAGATGCCCAATGGATATCCCCTTGAAATAAATGCACAAGAAGGATCACAGACCGATGCACCTACGCCTACTTTATACAAATACTGTGTCAGAGTACACGACTTAGCATTTCATTTTCCTGGGCTAACAGAAACTGTCCTTTATTCAAGCACAAAAGACCCGGCTACAGTAGTGAATTAGGGAAGTTCCACATCGCCTGTTGAATATAAACCTGAGCCTGCGAGAGAAACGAAATTTGGGCCTCAACTGGCGTGACACTTTGTGTGGAGTACCGCGCTGATACCGGGTCCTGGCGAATATAAACTGTCAACGCTCGGATTTTTTTCGCAGCAGCTCAGCTGTTCGAGGGCAAAGGAACCTGGGACCACTCGACAGCAGGGCGTAGCTGTATATGAGTCATTGCCAAATAAGAGTGGGTCAAATCTACCTACTAACATAAGATTATTGTAATTCATCATAACTCTAGAATTACGGGGAATTGAATACTTCCCAAAGAATCAAAGTTGTAGGTCACATCTAGAAAAGGTGAAAAATGTTGTTTTTGATGATATATTGAATACTCATCCGGAGTTATTGCCCTTGCCATAATAAGCTAATATCAACTACTATTTAGCGGTATTTTTAGGTTTTTTAGTCTACAATCATTGTGAAATATTACTATTTAAGGAAGGAAAGTTGAAGAGGACACTAAGCAAAATCGATAATAACCGTTCTTTCAATATTTTAAGAATTTCTTAGCGAGTTGCGCCCCTTGGTTTTGCAAACTGCCGACCATCTATAAAACCACAGTTATCTCGAAAACCGTAAAAAAATCAATACTTTTCAAAGAAGCAAAATTGCAGGAAATTGAATTTCATGCTTAGAATGTAGCATTTTTTTTCTACTGAAACTCTTTGTGTAGGAGTTACGTCCCTTTATCAACCAATTGTGCGTGTCCATTCAGCAAAACTGTCACTGTGTCACAATTTCTGCACAGATCAACAAACCCACCAGGAGCAGATCAGTAGAACAGTGTTTGTGATGTTTGCAGAAGTTCTTATTTTGTCATGCTGAATCTTGTGTAGGAGTTGTACCCCTCAATTTACCTATCATGCCTATTCATTCCTCAATGTGTAAAAAATGTTTCACTATTTCTGCCAGTACCTAGATACACCCCAAAGGAGCAATAATAATATTGTCGAGCAGTGATTGTCACATGCAAACATTGCCACGTTGTCAAGCAATCTCACTGCGTAAAAGAAGCCCCCCCCCCCCCCCCCGTAGGCCCTATGTGTGCATTAATCAGAACCATAAATACCTTTCACCCAGAGTCTGCTGAAATGAATAGTTCTCAAAGAACAAAAATTGTTGAACAAACAACAATTATTACAATTAAATACGATCATTTTGACGTCCTTGATCAATTGTGACTACATATTTTGTGTACATAATTACATATAATAGTGGGTGCCCATATTTTGAGGTTCTAATGCATGGAAATTCCCCACTTCATTTCTGATTAAATAATTATAAATAAACACACTATTATTTCTCTTTTTATAGACAACAAAATGAAAAAGTAAAATACAAGTTACATATCAATTGTAGCATAATTTAATCGTGAAAATTCCTTAAAAGTTAAATCCTTAAATTCCGAAATAATCAGCACAGACAATACACCAATACTTGATGTTAAACCATACCTTAAATAAATATAAGCAAATGATTCATTTACAGTTTCACACTCTCTCCCACAATCAACCTCAAAAGGTTCTCCGGCGCTGATAATCACAACAGCTTCATCATTAACAACATCATCCTCTTCTTCATATTCAATAAATGTAGTATCAAGTGCACCACTGGTACTATTTTGCAAACTGTCATTGCCACAGCTTCAGCCTGTCTCACAGGACTCACACAATCATCAACATATTTCTTGGTATTTGGCCATTTGATCAGTACAAAATCTTTCAAGTTATTTGAACATTGTTATTTTCTCCTTACTCAGAATCTTCAAAGCGTGAATCTTTGTAGTGCCTGGCATTGTTTTCAAACTGGATGACTTAGCAGTTTTATCAATATGGGATGGTTTTTATACGATGAAAATGCCTCTCATGGTGAGAGCAAGCCGATCCTGAAAGGAACAAGGAGGAATTTAAAAATTCAAACATTTCTTTTAATGCTCTCAATATCATCCTGTTTGAAACCGCTGCCTGGGTTAGAAAAGCTTTAACCATTCCACCACAAGCGTCACATTCATTTATCCCCATGCCTTTCTCCCCCCAAATAAACCAACATCTCTCAATACTATATTTAGTTGAGAGTTGACTCAGGTGGTGGGATGGCAGTTTGGACTTGTATTGTGTCTCACAGCTGTCAGAGAAGATGACAAACCGGGTTTGCGTACATTGCTGCAACACATACTCAAGAACAAAATGAACAAAAATTAAATCATATATGAGATCATCTGATATTAGTGCACATGATAAGTAGTGTGGAGCTCTCCACAAGTAGAATATTTGGTGTATAGGACAGCAGGGTGGACAGTAACCTGGTTTAACATCCAGTGAGCAGATTGAACTTCAAACCGATATTTACAAGAATGATTTTCTGAAAAATCAAGCACAAGAAGTGCAGTATCACATGGCAGATTCTTTCTTAATAAATTGAACTGGTGCCACTGCCACCTGGGTGTACAAACATGTAAGCTCAAAAGTTTGAGAAAAACGGTAGACTAACTCATCAACTGTTCATGATTTTTCTACCAACTTTGTTTGTATTATACTCCCAGTGCTGGTAATTCACTGAAGCCGTGATGTCACAATCTGTTATGATTTTCAGCTTAACAGAACCTATGCCACAATATGATCATTGACGAAAACGCATGTATGCTTCAACAACTGTCCTAAAGACATAGGACAAAGTGAGGCATTCAGTGCTTCATTGACAGACTTAAATTGACTACCAACAGATGATAAGGCACAAAGCATCATTGTTGCATTCTCACAAATACCACACATGCACTGAACAAATTTAGAGTATTTCATTGGTAATGCATGAGCAGGGGGACACCTGAAAAAAGTTTGTTTTGCTATTTCAATTTGAGGATTCTCTACAAAAAAAAAATCATTGTACAAAGTTGAAGGTGATTGACTGGGAATTTTTTTTCTGCTCCTTCAATCTCTTGCTGTACTGCCCCTTTCCTGGCCAATCGACGGAATGTTCCAGATAATACTCAACAATTCTTTTTCTATCTATCTATCTATAGATCTATCGATCGATCTATCCATAGATCTGAAGCTGCTTCTCTCTGCGGGCGGCCCATTTTTCCGATTCTTCCTTAGCCTCTGTATGTAGGTAGCCTGATGTTCTGCTCTTGGTTTTCCCAGTCTCTGAGGCTTGAAATTGATGTGGTCCAACCACGAGTATTCTGTTAACGACAAAAATAAAGGGAAAGATTAAACACTAGCGAATTGCATAATAACCCCATATTGACTTACTCTAATCCAAGGCAAGCTCCAACTGTGCATGTCTGGGATCCAAGCAGAAGAATTTAATTATTTCTAATTTCTTCGCTATTTGTTTAAAAAATAATTTTGTCATGTAATTATCAGTGCATTTCACTTTACCGAGACATGGACAAAGTTTAAGAAATTGTTTTACACACTACATGTGAGATATAACTCTCTCTCCGTCATTCTTAGAAGTGTTTCAGGCCAAAGAGGGCCAACTTTGCCTTCACCAGGTCCTTTATTTTCACTTCATCAAGTTGGGATGAGTTAAGTTGCAATTTCAAATGGAAACAAATGCTTTAGCAGCATTGCTTATTAATTTACAATTATTACATTGGTATACAGATTAGGCAAGAAAATATTCAGGACTTTCTCAGGATAAAACCTGCCATTTAAATCTTACCTTCATTTCTGCCATTTTCAGCATCTGTCTTCTGAGCTTCCTCCACATTCCTGCTGACCTCTTCTGAAACATAAAAAGTATTCATGGTATTTTTCCAACTGACAAAGGCTCCTCAATCTATGATCAATGGCAAAAAAAATTAAGAGTTAAATGTGACAGTCCAGCCTTAACAATCACAGTTCACAAAAACAATTTATACCTGTAGTTTTGACATGATTTCTGAACACTTTTTTGGCTTACTGTGTTCATTTTGTTCATGATAAGGGAGGGAAACTAAAGCCATTATAATTTCCTCTACTTCAGACATTAAGCGTCACCGCCAACCGCGACACACATGGCTCTTGGATATTATATATTGGAGAGTCGGAAATTAGCTCATATTTTGCCTATCTTATGATGTGGTGTTGAGGATATTTTTCCCTCACATTCCAATTTTGATTTTCTGATAGTAAATTCCCACCTCAAGAAAGAAAAATCAAACTTTAAATCTGGAAATAAGGAAATCTGCAAAGAAATATGATAGTTAAGCTTCCTCTGTACAAAATCTTTCACTCTGAATCTTACCTTCCTGGCTGCTGATTTGGGACGCAAAGTCATGGTTGGCATTTTCTACTATGCTGTCTTAGCATGTTTCCTCTTGACTTTCCCCAGGTTCTAGCAGGCCACTGTAAAATTATATTACATTTATTTAAGTCACAATTTGAAAAAGAAACAAAAACAAAAAAACAACAGGCCTAATTAACTTTAAGTTCATTAGATCAATAAAATGAAATGAAATTTCACATTCAACAAATTTTTCACTGTATTTCCTTCTTCGCCATGTCTGCATGTATGAAAGTTACATTTAACATCAACGAGTTGAAGGAAAAAAAAAGTTGTTTGATTCTTGTATTTTACGCTGTAGATCTACTTATTATTTTACACTCAAAGAAACACACAAAAAGCAACTGAAATCAACTATTGAAATTGTGTGTTAAGAAAAACATTCCAAAAGAATTTCAATTTTTGCATGAAATATGTGGACCTGCAGCATGGCTGGTGATGAACACTTGGAGAGATCAACAGCATGGAGAAAAAATGTCACTATTACAAAGAAAAATGAAGAAAAGCGTTGAGAAACCATATTTTGTTATAGATGCCATTAACCTGACAAAGCCATGGTGTCTTAAATGCATTGTCATGATATGATTTATTTATAATGTTGTATGATGATGTATTATTGAATGCAATGTGATGTATGTTGTTTGTAAGTAGACCTACGTAAGATGTAAAAAAAAGAAAAAAGATGTCAAGAAAAAAAAAAAGAAAATGCTCTTTCTTTCTTTTGTCCCATACAAATACCCGAGCCCATCCTTTTTGTATATCCCGCTCAAAAAATCCCCTCTTTTGTTTGTCGGCAACAGTGCGGATCTCGTACGGAAGTCCTTCCGCTTCCTGTATGTTAGTGATCACAATGTGTCGATTACTACCCTCTCCCTGATATGTACACATATTTCAAATTTAAAAAAAAGAAAAGTCTGCTTCATGTTAGTGATTTTTTTCTTTAACAAGATGAGTTGAATCCAAAAAGGACAGCACGATTCGTTTTGTTTCACTAACGTCACGGGTTGGGAGAGAGACGACAAAAACGTTTGTCTACCAAATATCGACAGTGTGATGATGATAACAAAGCAAGAATAGCTCAGAATTTCTTCCCATCATAGCATAAGAGATAATTCCCAGCCTTCAATACATTTATCAGAATTCAATTAGGCACATAGACTTTCTGAACGCTTGTTGACTTTGATTTTACTCTGGGCTTTGCGACACTTAACACACCACATTTTGTTATTGACGCCATTAACCTGACAAAGCCACGGCGTCTTTTATGCTTCTTGTATGTTAGTGATCACAATGTGTCGATTACTACCCTCTCCCTGATATGTACACACATTTCAAATTAAAAAAAAGAAAAGTCTGCTTTATGTTAGTGATTTTTTTCTTTAACAAGATGAGTTGAATCCAAAAAGGACAGCACGATTCGTTTTGTTTCACTAACGTCACGGGTTGGGAGAGAGACGACAAAAACGTTTGTCTACCAAATATCGGCGGTGTGATGATGATAACAAAGCAAGAATAGCTCAGAATTTCTTCCCATCAAAGCATAAGAGATAATTCCCAGCCTTCAATACATTTATCAGAATTCAATTAGGCACATAGACTTTCTGAACGCTTGTTGAATTTGATTTCACTCTGGGTTTTGCGACACTTAACACACCACATTTTGTTATTGACGCCATTAACCTGACAAAGCATGGTGTCTTCGATGCTTCTTGTATGTTAGTGATCACAACGTGTCGATTACTATATTTTCCTGACCTAAAATACACATTTCAAATAATAGAAAGACAATAAAAATATATCTTATGTACTTACAGCATGGTCAGCAGGTTGTATCCCACAAGGAAAGAAGAGGTCAGTACCAAAACCTCATCTACACACACTCGAGACAAAGAGACGCCGCAGCACGTTTTCTCTCATGGCGTCACGCGTGACGGGGTGTGTTAGGAATCGAAACCAACAAATTGACGTTCATTTTCGAATTCAAACAAAGCTTGGGTAATCTGTTACAGTCTGTGATGTCATAAAGATAGGGAACTAAATTGATTGAAGAGAACAAAGAAAACCCAGAGGTGCAGCCTCATGAATTTATCACTTTTCACACGATCCTTTGACGACAATGCAGTATTTTCCTCAAGCAGAACCCATTCTTTTAATTATTACGCAGAATATGATAAAAACAATGCATGTTTCATTACTACAGAATATAGATTAGAAACACAGATTATTTTGACAGCGAATTTCTTCGACAGAAAAGACTTGAAATGGATTTTGAATTTTGTGAATTTTTGACGACAAAAACGTGTGATAAGTGATAGCGAAACAACACGCCGAGAAAAAGAAAAACAAGGCTTATATAAAGTTGAACGTTGATTGGAAACATAGGTAAACCATTCCTTTGTTTGTCAATTCAAAATGTGAGCGGCCAAATGATATTTCAATAACTTTATTGAGATTCTTGTAAGGTGACCTCTTTCCAGGTAGATTTGACCTACTCTTATTTGGCAATGACTCATATTTATTTAAAAGACTCTTGGCATAAAATGTGAAATTAAAGTAGGTAGGCCTACTTATTGACGCGACGAAATGGGTGATAACATTTGAATTCACGAGAAACTCTGGAGTACATGAGGTTTTAATAATTTGTAGAAAATAATTAATTGTATTTCGTCCTACCAAGGTAACATATTTTATAATGATAGAAAAGTGTCTCATCATCTTTCCTGACCATTCACTGCATTTCAAGTCTTGGATGAAATGTTTTTGGTGGAACATAACCCCCTCCCCTGCCCAATAAATAAATAAATCTATATAAAAAAAACAGCAAGGAAAAAAAATTCACTGCTGCGGGGAAGAAATGCACAGACCTGAAAAAATTACATGTGAAAGAAAGTTCTTTTTGCTACTATGTCTATTCCTTTGACACGAAAGCGAAGTATCGTGATTTTGTAATAAATGAAAATGGGCCTAAAAATATCGAATAATGCTTTCTCCTCAACAATGATGGCCTCCCTCCTGCCTTTGTTTTGTTTCGACTTTAAACTTCCGCTTGCGTGTCGAAGTTTGAAGGCATGAGTTTCTGTGCCGTCTGCCTTATACACGGGCCATGCGGGTGTTACTGTGCCAGTTGTGAGTTGTTTTCTACCTAGATCTACATAATCTGCACGCCGACTGAGTCCGTGCTTTGAATGGGTCCTTACACTAGTTCCTAATAAATAAATGCCCCTGTTTAGGCGAAATGCCATTGAGTTCACTTGAATTGTGTGTACTTTTTTTGCCCCACAGAAAAAATAGTTCATAACTGATCATAAACACATATTCGTGCTTAAAGGTTACTTGTATGCAAATATGTCGCACCCTTCAAAGGACTCTTAAACACATGGTCCATACAGCAGCTGTGCGATCTCGATAGCAAGATGTTGCCTCGGGAAGACTTAGCAGTTCACTTTTTATAATCCCCCTTTATTATCGTTTATTTATTTTCGATCATAGATCAGCTATGATAAGGTTTGAAGCTTGTCCACCCCATGGAAACGAAGGAAATAACAGTTTTAATGAAAGAAGGAAATTATTGTGCCTATCTCGATGTCATCCATAGTTTTTTCATAGACAAAATAAGACTTCTTTGTAACCGTGGTCACCGGACAACCCCCCCCCCCCCGCTTTATCAAATTATGGGGTGAAGACAGAACGACGAGAATGAATGATTGAATCATAAATGAAATTGATTGGATCAATAGTTTTAAAGCTCTGTCTCCTGAATCCATTTCACAAATGATTTGAGATAATGTTTCCACTGTCTAAACAGGAGCGATTCTTTAGCAAGAATGTAAGAAGACGCCAGGCTAGGAATGTCAATACACGTACATCTATAGACTACGGGTTTCCGTGGACACTGAGCCGTGATAGAAGATTATGTTGACTCTCTGTCTCCTTCCATTACGCTGATTAAACTGGGCCACTGAACTTGCTATTGAGTGGATTTCATTCTTATTACTATGGTTGCTGTTGCTGATATTAGGGTACACTAAAAAATATTACTCCTCGTTTTACGTGAATGGGTTCAGTTTCTGAGTTTTTTTTTTAACAAAGGAAGCGGGAACTAGTTGAAGTTGAGAAAGCCAAAATTAATTACGCAGCAATATCACTGAAGACCGATATTTAATTTTGAGAACTGCATTAGGTATGAAAGCCCATTTCATGATGTGAGTTTCTGTGATGTGGGCGTGCGACTTTCCAAGGGTGGGCGTGGACCTAATCATGCTGCAGTTGAAAGCTGATATTAAATAAATGTTGAATCTGCACAATGCTTCTTTCAACAAATCATAAGAACACATATCATTGCACGTGTGTTTAAAAGATCTCAGCAGTGTTGACCCAGTGATTTACTAAAGAAACTGCATTTTGTGAACATTAAAACATTTAATATAAAATTTGATACACTCTTCGACACTGAGACACTTAGGGCCTACGTGATTCCTTGAAATACATTTTCTTTTTCTCCTTTGATTTAATTACCACAGTTCTCTGCGTTTCCATCTCTAACATTTTCCCGTCTATTCTCAGGCATTCCTCCTTCGAGATTTTCTTTGTTCTCTCTTTTCGTTCCATCTATTCTTGACCCGCCCTCTCTCTCTCTCTCTCTCTCTCTCTCTCTCTCTCTCTCTCTCTCTCTCTCTCTCTCTCTCTCTCTCTCTCTCTCTCTCTCTCTCTCTCTCTCTCTCTCTCATTTTGGTTGGCTAGTCTACTGGGCGGGAACTGAGCTTTTATAAACTTTACAATCCGACTCCGTGTTTGCTTTAGTGACTGCAGTCTTGGTTTGTAGACGGCAGAAAAGTTTGTCTTTATTCAACAACTTCAAATTTTCTGTAATCACGAGTTCTCCATTTTGTCGTTTCAAATTACCTGCACTAACATTGCCAGGAAAATTGGCTACCGTTTACTGTTTGAAGTTTGTAATGACATGCACGCTGTCCAACGACAACAATTTCAACTGAAAGTGTCTTGAGCCGTGTAGTTCTTTATCCTGCTGGTAGAGACTATGCTGAAGACTGTAATTTATGTAAATACTACGGATAACTGTTTCCTCTTCAACTATGAATTCGAATTAATAAGACAGCTTGACATTTAATTCTTGAAAAACAAAAGGATTTTAAACAGGAAGAAAACTATCAGATGTTCCCTTTAACCATTTGACTACCAAAGCCGTGAAAGCCGAATTTTCTGAAATCTTTCCGATATTTGCCGTATGTTTTTCATTCATATTTACGAGAGCCAAAGTGAATCTACATTATGATATTCATCTGCAACTCCAATTTATTAATGGAGAACCAAAAACTTCTACCCTGTGGAGCAGTAAAAGGTTCTCAGCAATGCCATGCCGCTATTGAAAGGGTTAAAAACGTCTTACCTCTTTTATAAAAAGGCCCGTAAGAAAACCGTTTATTGTAAGCAAAACCGTTCACTGCTTAACTGTTCAAGTAAAAATGGTGTATGTCACTAAAAAGACGAGAAACTTTTGAAAACAAAAATCTCCGAACTTACGCTAATGGGCAAAATTATGACATGTTTTCAAGCTAGATTTTGAATTAAATCCTAACTTAGATGTGAAAGTGCACTGGTAAAAACTGTTTCTAGTTTGTTTTATTCAGGACAGACACTCCAAAACGGATGGGAAAAAAACTTCAAAAAGGAACCGGTGACTCACTAGCCGTAAAATGCATCTATTATTAACATCTCTATAACTGAGTGCTGTTGGCAACAATATGTGTGTGGGTGTGTGTGTGTATGTGAGAAGTATCATCTCCCATCACTCAGTACAGTTACAGTAAGGGGTAAACCAGACCAAGCCTGGCGTAGGCCCCAGATTGGTGGCTCGCCCATACCTCGGTGGTGTGGGTTGTGAGTAGCGTTTTAGTGTGATGCATAATATTAACTAGGTGGTGAGCCACCAGTGTGGGGCCTACGCCAGCTTTGGTCTGGCTTACCCCTAATAGAAAAATATTTTGAAACGTGTGTGTGTGCGGGTGTGAGTGCGTGGGAGAGCGCCCGCGTGCGTGTGTGAATATGCACATGGGCGTTGCACTAAGCAATTTCGTGAAAAACTTACAATTTTGTTTTTTTTTAATTCATTCAATTAGCTTTAACAACTGCCCTCGGTGGGTTTCACGGCATTTATCATGACATGCTCTTGTACCCAGTATGACATTATTGAATGCTTATCGGTCAAAATAACCCCATGACATCCTGTACTAAAATTATTGTAAATATGATGAGTGACCGCATTCCACAACTACTGGGGGCCATTCTCTACTCTCATAGAGGCACCGTGACTTGGCTGATGGCCATTAAGTGTAAATCAGTATTAGTTTTTATATTATCACTTCCTACTCCCATCTTGAACAATATTGTGTTCACTACAAACGTTGATGAATACCAAAATATTAAACCACGACAGATAGGCGGTGGGATGAAAATCCTAACTCGTCTCGGAACGAACTTTCCTTACGCATCCAATAGGAAAAATCTAAATATGGTTTATCTAAATATGGTTTAGAAGTATCCCTAGTGATTACTTTGAATGAAAGATAATGTTTTCATTCGTAAATGTGCAAATTCCTTGTAATAATGGGGTGGCCAAGGCTATAAATCTGCACACTCGGTTTGAAGCATGACACCGTGATGATTATTTTCTCCAAGACGCAAGCGTCAGCAGTAAGCTCTCTGTGAGTCACTGTGATCGATTTGAATTACCAGTGACCTAAAAGGCAGATGCTGAAAGAAATGGACAACTACAGGCATTCCCTGCATGTTAGCCTGATGATGCGCAAATAATGTAATTTGTGGTGCACCGATAGATACGAATCAATGTATTGTTATGGGCGATGACAGACCTGTCGGAACAGCAACTGAATGTACAGGCGTCTACCTTTCTCATCATTCAAACTGGTGAGTGGACCGATTTGTTCTTGGTTTTGTGGCCAATTGCAAGCACTTTACATGAGTATAGTTTAAAAATGTTCAGACATCTGTGATAAACTTAGAACTGTTCCATTTCATCCTCCCGGCAAAAAAAAAACAACAAACCCAGCCGGTGCTGTCGTGGCTCTTTAGTTAATTATAGCAAAAAGAAAGAATCTACAGAGTCGCAGTAAGACTTGAAAGAAAGTTAATGTGTAACAAACTAGAAAAAAAAAGAGGGAGAGAGATGGAGAGAGATGGAGAGAGAGAGAAAATTGTATGTTGCACAGCACCGCTTAAGGCGAAACAAAACAAAAGGAAGAAACCATACAATAAATCACGAACGAATTAGAAATGAAAAAAAAAAAAAACCTACCAGAAAACTCCAGTCTTCAAAAATCTTCATCAGGTTAAAAAAAAATTTGCAATTAAAACATTATTGGAAAAAAAAAAAAAAGACCAGCCACTCAGTGCTGTTGTGAGACCTCCCTTAGGGAAAAACAGCCTTTCAAGCCTTTTTCCATGTGGAAGGACTTGGGGCAGCTAACTGACCGAATTTTTTCATTTTTTATTTCCTGAGGCGGGGTTTGCAACATACAAATACATTTTGTTTTTCGTTTTTAGCCACAGTTTAACTAAAGCAAACAATCCGCATACACAAATGTACACAGATGATTTATTTTAAGATGAACATGTACATTTGGCAAAGAATATGAAACGCCTTAAGTATGCTGAAATTCAAGGGGAACACTGTTAATTATTCGTTTGTTAACTGCCACGAAATTTACTCGAAACACACAACAAAATGAATTATGTAAGACAAAAAATTCAAAAAGCTCGCTCCAAATACAAGCCACCGGAAAACAAAATCGCCGTAAAGTGGATATTCATATACAAACCTAATGAGTCCATGCGCCCTCAGACATCCTTTACGGTTCATAACATCAATTATTGCTCCCTCCCATTTTCGCACCCTGGATGTTTGAGTTTGGTTTTCAAGGTTCATCGGCACAATAACGGCTGCTCTGGTCCCTTCAAGTTTATTTTGTTTGTTTGTACCTTCCTGTGGCTTGATTGTCAGAGCTTGAGCAATTCAAAGTTCACATTGAGATCAGATTCCTAGACAGACCTTTGCATACCGATATCGTGTCTCTGCGGTTTCTTTCATAATAATTTATGAACAAACGAAAAGAACTTAATGGCCCACATCAGGAAGCCAAGATAATATCAAAGCTTCAGTTTTTTTAATGAGTAATTCGTCCGTTTAGAAGTACAGAAATTGGGTACGTGAAACATGCCATGCCAAATTCTTGCATCATCAACAAGAGTTCACATAGATCTAGGTTTTACGGGGGCGCACAAGGAAAATGTAAAAAAAAAAAAAGAAAGCATTATTTCTAATTCTGCAGGGGCAAATAAAATGTACCAAATGTTGTCTATGTCTTAACATATCTGTCTATCTATCTATCTGTCTGTCTGTCTGCTTGTCTGTCACTTGTCCAAGAACTTTAAGTAAAAAAAAAGTCCTATCCTGACCTACTTCACAGAAGTTCAAACTTCAAATGCAAACAACCATACTCTCCCTGCCTGAGAAGCCAAGTCTACTAGAGTTAAGTACACAAGCAGGCTGGATGGAATCGATGGAGCCGCTTGTGTGATTGATCTTTTTTTGGCCAGCCAGTTCAATACCTAGACGAGCAAACAAGCCACTAAGTCAACATTTCAAAGACGTGTCTGTTCACCATTTTTGGCTCACCTTCAGTCAAGAGGCTTCCAGGATTTTTCTCATTATTAAACAAGAACAGAAACATAGCCCTCTGATTGCAAAGTATGATTCCGAGAAAAACTCAATAACACAATGCAAAATGACTGTGTCCTGCAATAATTATTACCTTGTTATTTCCGCTGTTATGAAAGACTTGAAAATCAAAAGGGCCTTAATGGACTGTTAAAAGTGGACTTAAAAACTTATGGAGAAAACTCTTTAATTTGTTATCTTCATATAATTATAATGTGAAATCTCATACTTACTCTCATTCACCTCAGAAAAGTGGATGAATTAAAAAATAAAAAGCCGATGTCATAACGACGGTTCCGTGCTTTGGCTGCGATATCATTAACACGGAGAAGTCAAGCTCTTTTAAAATTTTCTGCAAGTGCTAGTACTATAATTATAAACTTTGTATTGATAGGAAACCGAGTGAAGTAACTGCAGGGTTCTGTAGTAGATGAACGTAATCATTGTGATGTCCGTTGCCAAATACTTGGCTACCAAAGGGATGTCTGTCTATAATAATCGACATTTGAAAAATAGAATTTACTCTAATTCTTCGAATGATCTGAATGTTATTATTTCAAAAATCTTTTTGATTCTCGTTGACAATCGAGATCAAATCTTATTTGTTTAAAATCAGAGTACTTACATTATGCTGCTGCCATCCGCCACTTCTCATGCCCGTTGTATGACAAGATGACAACGATATGAAAGACACTGGCATGTTTGCGTGCTCTAATAGTCACATAGAGCATTTCGCGACCTCAGTTCTTGTCTGTTCTATCTCCATTTTCTGAAAAACTTGAGATCTTTCCGTACGTAGAAGAGGTATAACAAATGCACACCCTGACACTTGTTCAAAATACGTCGTGGCACTACTTAGCAAGCTGTTTTATAGTTCTGATTCATTGTAATTCCTCATCATAATACTTAACCCGCAAACCTTTAACGTCGAATTTCTCACTAGTGCAAAAAGTGGAGTTGGAACAAGCAAGAACTAAGGTCGCGATTTGCACTGCCATCACAGAAACTTTGACAACAGGAAGAATTTCATCATAAATCGTTGAACATTTCACTTAGCAACCAGTTAGTGTTGTGCGAAACTATTTCTTTGGTCGCCATTTAACGTGCACGTTGAAAAAAAACACAAAAAAACTCTGGCGTTCATGGATTAATCTTGCGCGCCATCACACAATAAAATCAATTATTTCGAGAGCTATCGATCTCGCCAGAGAAGGCGCTTGATTTTATTGAAAATCGATACTCACGCCACAGAATTTTATTTTTGTTAATCAGAATTTAGAGCTATTTTGTCTGTTTACATAACAATACACATCATTATCGATCAGGTTGGCTATCGCGTCTTTAGATCCCCTTTTGTATCCCCTCTTCTTCTTCTCCTTTGTTTGTTTGTTGTTTGTTGTGTTTTGCAGATGTAACTTAAACAATTGCAACTGGGTTGTTTGTTTCACGAGGGCCTGAGCACAAAGCTGTTGGCTCTAAAGCTAGATAATTGCAATAACCCGCGGGGCTTTAAACCGTCAGAAATTAGACCCCCCCCAAAAAAGGTGCTTTGATAGAGTTTGGCCCACTAGAAACATGAAATAAAGATGAAAGAAAGTATAAAGGAGAAAAAAAACGGACACTAACAAAGTACATTAAATGAATTTATTATCATATGAAACGCACAAATCCATACGCCTATATATGTGTACAACAATAAAAACGGCTAGAAAGTAAGAAAAAACAAACTATTCTAAGGGCTTTATAATCTACCTTTGCTTCATAGACAGTCACGTTACTGCACTCATCTTTAATAGAATGTACTGAAATATAAGCCCCTGATGGCATACGTTAGAGAAATACCGGCTGAGAAGTTGGCATGCCTAACCAGCATTATTTCAGTGGAGATGAAAGTTAGTTTGTGTTAGTAGTTGCTTTCATCATGAACCAATTTTTTTGTAACTCGGCTTAACATAGCCATGGCATCCCCTCGTTTACCCGTTCTCATTCTCGTGAATTAATTCAGTGAAAAATAATGTGATTGTTATTACTATCGTTATCTTTACTTTTCACATAGCAAATTTTAGTGAAATATTAATGTTTACAAGGGAATGTGTAGTGGAAACGAATAAGAAATATAGAAGAAAGGCGAAAATCAGGTCTAAAGAAAGAAAGTATATAATTTAGTAAACTGGGCGAGGTGCAACAAGCGAACTAGCGACTAGATACACTCAGACTGCAAGCTGTCACTGTGTTGACGCCTTCCTTTTATCACATCCGACAGAGAGGTTCTTTTCAAAATCCCATGGGTTTTATGAGGTGCAGATAACAAAATGTCTAATCATAAAGATCCTGCTGCACATCTGCCACAAACAGGGCTGTCAGTGGATTTGTACCAGAGCACAGATTAGAAGGTGGAGAACACGAGTGCTTCAAAACTGCACCCTTAGCACGACCGTATGTCACAATGAACATTATAGATTTTCACGTTAAGTGCAGAGATAAATATCGACGTATCGCTTTTTCACAGACATTTGACGGGTGGCTAGTAGAAATTAACCCCAATAGGATAAATGTTCAGATATTTTCCTGGAAAATAGAGCAAAAGAAAAATATATATATATAAAATTCAAATATAGATGAAAATATAACAAAGTCCAAACATCTCATTTTACATGATGATCATGATTGGCAATATTAGTGCTTAGTGTCATAGATCACTGTTTCTCCTTACTTTGTTAATTCATTACTTGTCAAGACATCCCCCCCCCCTCTCTCTCTCTCTCTCTCTCTGCCCCTCTCTGTCTTTCTTTCTCTCTCTCTCTCTCTCTCTCTGCCCCTCTCTGTCTTTCTTTCTCTCTCTCTCTCTCTCTCTCTCTTTCGTTCGCATGCAGTTATTTCTTCTCCCCTGTTTCTCTCTGGCTCTTTTTCCCTTAGCTCTCTTCTCACTGATCTAGGTAATAACTGATTCGGTTACATAGGCTGTTAATGCCAGGCGCTCCTGTATCTTTTCTTTTTCATAAAATAATAATTTTATTAAGTTTGAAACTCAAGCACTTAAGTGCCTGTCTATGATAACGACTCTGTTCATATGCACCATCCGTCGAAAAGCATAATTTGTGTTTAAAGTATTTCATAAATATTACACATACATCATAGGAATTTTATGTACAGTCAAGAAGCGCTGTGTCTATTCCCCACCAATTTTTAATACGGTTTTATTTCCCTGCTCACTTGATTTAAGTCATAACTTCTTATGTAAGCCTATGCCATCCCCTCTATCTCCAAAGTAAGCGGATTTCTTTCTGTTTTTCCAATACACACATCGTTATTTGCCTTTTTGCCTTTTAATGTAGGCAAACATTGCCTCTCACAGCTGATAGGTCAATGACTGGAGAACAGACATGGGCAAGTTGTGGGCTTTTCTAAACGTGTTTAGCAGGTTTGAGTTTGAACGTAAGTTACGTAGCACATGCTTCTATGTTGTTCTTTAATGTTGTCAGAGAGGTCTTACGATGTTAACCTTGGGGCTAAACGAAACGATTTTGCCTTGGATTTTTAACATGTTACATCCACTTTGAATTAGACTGATGTTGAGGGAATGGGAGCGGCCGCCACAGGTGAAGCTTCTTCAACTTACATATTTTAACAGCTTTTGACACTGAGTTTTTATTTGAATACCCATGCTATATTTATCACACGGCAAGACACAAGCTATAATAATATACTACATAAAATTCCCATTCTGCCTATCTGTTTGTCTGGGCCCTCAGATACTCAACCACCTCTGCAGCAATACTACTCAAACCTTTTGTGCAGGTGTAGCATCTAGCACGTTGTAGTGGGGGGGGGGGGGGGAGTTAGTTGATCTAACTACAACCCTTTAGAAAACGAAACTATAACGTGCTAGATCAATCTCAGCTGTTACATATTGGGGGCTCGTTCGGGATAGGATAGTCTTTGTTAGATGTTCTCTGGTGCCTTCCTAAGATTTTATTGTTCAGTATACAGTTATTAAACTTAGTATTATTTAATCGATCGTCGGATCTCGTGTTTGTTTTTTCCACAGCTGTAATAGTTTCATTTTCTAAAGGGTTGTAGTTAGATCAACTAACTCCCCCCTACTATAACGTACTACCATTAACCTCAGCAGTTACAGCAGGTAATATTCTGAAGTGGTACCAGAAAACAAGTCATCGGTGTATGTGGTCAGGGAGTATATATTTTTTAAAACTTTATTTGATTCAGTTTTCAAGCCGAGGGTTCACTTGAACTGTATCCAGGTCGTCAAGCCACTGACAAAAATAAGACTTAGTGCCTGTGCACTTTATATGTTCATGTGAACTTGAGTGCTTGGAGTATTGTTCGCTGGGCATTGGGCAATCGTTTTGCCGTTCAAGACGAACAAAAGCGCTCCTCATTAAGAAACCAACAGGATGTATGTTTGTCTAGCTATGCAAGCGTCCATGTACTTTACTAAACTGACGTCTTAAAGTGCTCTGGTGTTTGAAATTAATGCGCTCCGGTTCTCTCAAAGGGGAATCCAAAATGTCACGAGGTTGTCAAGCAGTTAATAGATTTGGCTTGTTCTTTTTATTGCTGTTGTTGTTGTTTCTATATCTGGTCTATAATAATCAATTCTGACACAACATCTATGTCTATAAATCATATTATCCTCTTGCATCCCCTAGACAAATTAAATGCTGAAGTGCTTAAAGGATTACTCATGTACTCAGGAAAATGTCTTCTTTTTAAAATCACACCCATATGACAAGGACCAACTGTTTCACTGCAGATTAGCCTCAAGCTAATATCCCTATGATAAATTGTTACGATACTCAAATCCTACACACGTCTCCGCCCGCAAAAACCTAAAAGAAAATACTGTATACAGAAACAGTAAAGAAATAATTATTATACACCATTGCGGAGTATTTATTCTAAGCCTGCTCATTTGTATATGCAAATTCGCTAGGCAATGGATTTTTAAAAAAATAATGTAGACAAAAAAAATAAAGAAATCATTATTTTTACATCATTCTGGAGTATTCATTCTAAGCCTGTTCATTTGCATCTGCCAAAATCTTGTAGGCAATGGAATTTTTTTCATCTTTTCTACTCAGTCTGGGAGGAGACAGTATAGTAGCAAACTACTTCAAACCACTTTAACATCTCACACTTCATGTCAAAGGATTAGACTCGGTATGCTCAAACAGAGAGGACCACTTAAATAGGAGATCTTAATGCTTCTAAATGGATTACATGCTTGATCTTAAGAGACAAAAAAAGACAGTTTAAACAAGATTGGTGACCCATACCATTACTGGAAAAACAAGCTGTAATTGATCTTAGTTGGCATCACGGCGGATGCTTTTGGCAACAGTCCTTCGTTTTTTGTGTCCTTGATTTGCCTTTACCAAACTAGCGTATGAAAGAAGATTTTTAACATGTTGTTCTCTTACAATCTACGGCCTGTCATGCAAAGGCTCAATATAATGTATGTGTGTCTCTGTGTGTGATTGTGGTGTGCAGGTGTGTTTGTGTGTGTGTGTGCGTGTGTGTGTGTGTCTGTGTGAGAGAGAGAGAGAGAGAAAGGGGAGACAGACAAACAGGAAGACAGAGAGAGAGAGAGAGGCACAGACAGAAAGACAGAGAGAGGGAAAGATCGAGAGAGAGAGAAAGAGGGATGGAGAGAGAGAGAGGGAAAGATCGAGAGAGAGAGAAAGAGGGATGGAGAGAGAGAGGGGAAAGGGGGATGGCGAGAAAGAGAAAGATGGGGAGAGAGAGAGAGAGAGAAAGAGAGAGAGAGAGAGAGAGAGAGAGAGAGAGAGAGAGAGAGAGAGAGAGAGAACACTGTGAAAGTCACCATGGTTTCCTTATTGTTGATAGCTTTAAAAAAATGTTTCAACCATGCTGTAGTGAGATGGTGCATCTCCAGGAGTTTCTATACAACAATGAACATTCTTAACCTCGAGTTGCTCAGATTTTCCCACTAGACATTAATTATGTACGATCAGTTATTGGGTGTTGCCATAGTAACAGACTCTGTCTTATTCTAGAACAAGGAAGTCGTTTGAGACACCTTCATTACACTACTTTTTGTAATGCTCAGATTTTTTATACAGTATGTTGGTGATTTATCTTACACTTCTTTGCATAATAAAATGGCTTTACAATCCCAGATTCTGATTCCTAGGATAAATACAGAGAAGGTACAGTCTTTGTCGAATGCTCTTAGCCTGGAACATAATGCAAAATATGTCTCACAACATGGGGAGGGGTGGGCTATACAAAGCCAGCTAAAAGCGTAACACCAGGTAAATGGATGCAAATAATAGTTTTCAAGAATTTTGAACAAAACAGGTCACCAGCTTTCGCGAGCTTTATCTTTATATGAGTTCCATAGGCAAGTTGTCTGCATAAAAATTCCTGAATACTTTTGTAAGGTGAAATTGAGATCTCTATGAAAACATACGGGGATAAAAAAATGTCATCTACAGAATAGCAGTTTTGTTCTTCCCCATAATTCCTACCCTTCCCCCATTTCACCCCTGCTCTTCAATTTTCCCTCAAAGGAGACAGAAAGTATTAATTTCACCTTTAGAGTTCCAGTGAGATAGAGTGAAAAGGAATAAGAGAACAGATATCAAGTACTAGACGATCTCTCTATAATCTGTTTATCTTTAACTGTTTGTCCAAGCGACGGGAGATTCTTTTTTAGCCATTCCATCTCTCATTCGTTTTCTGGTGGAGCCCCTGTTGTGTACTCGCGTGTGGCCGGTGACTACTTCAGGTGGGTGACATCATCACAGTGAAAGCGGTACAGGGGACCTTGGCAGTTGTATTGGGTGAAAGTTTCGAGGAGATAACAAGGACACAAGTCGGGACATTGTGTGTGGGTCCTTAGGCCACACCTGAGAATATTTGTTTTGGTGTCACCTCCCGATGTCCCGTCCACGTCAACCAGAAATTCTTTGTTTGTCTTTTATTTATTTATCTCTCTGTCTCCACTATTCGCAGTGACTGCCTACTCTCTACCTGTCCCCCTGTCACGTTTCACTGGTGGACACAATTACAATGACAACAACAACAGCGAACTACAACCCACTACTACACAGTGCCATGTGTTGGTTTATTTATCTCAATCAAGCTGCATGTCAGACATTGGAGATAAGATTTATAGTAGGAACTTAAGTATGGCAAACTGTGTTGTGTTCCTGCGGTGATCACAAGGCAGTGACAGGAGGTTGTAGCTGCAAACGTTTGTCCACCATCACATTCGCCACGTGTAAAAGATCTGATTCAGAATGGATTTTTGTCCTATAATAATACATGTATCACAAAGATATCATTTCCATCACAATATCTAAACGTACATGTACTTTAAACCATTAATTTCCTGCGGTATTTCACAAGTTGAGTGGGAAAAGTTTTGTCCAAATATCACGTTAGCGAACATGCCCTTATGTCACAGACTCATAATTATGCTCAGATATACTGTAAGTGGGCGGCCAAGCGCATTTTTATGTGTGGGAAATTGGGTTGAAAGTTGAATCCGCAAATTTTGATTTTGAATAAAGTAGTCTAAATGTTTATGCGCTATTGAATTGTTCTCAGTCACTTTATAACACTGCAGAACTCACAGAAAACAATACAATATTCTTTAGGTACGACGGCTTCAACTCTGTATCTTCTATCGTGAAATGATGATATCTCTTAAGCAGAACATTTATATACACCGTCTTCGTTTCCAACCGATGTAATATCACTGTCAACCTTGGGTCTATCGGAAGTTGGTTTCACTGCAATATATTGCCTCAGTTGTGGAAATACATAGAACGCCAGCGTAATAATAATAAAGACGATTAAGTTGACTTCGAACTTACAGCAACCTAATGGAACGTCTTTATGCTGATGTCTAAAGGTGTGAGGAACCGAAAAGTGTAGAAAGGTTGAGGCCGACATGCCTGTGCATCAATATTGGTATATCCATGGCCAATGTGGCTCAGCAAATCCTCGCAGTCAGGGTTAATTCAGCCTGTGTTCATGGGGAAGAATTTTATAAAGACTCCCACCTTCCCAATTGACATTAAAATTTCTGTACCTGTCATGCGATTCGAGCCAGGACCGTCTTAACGCATGGGCACACTGGGCGTTGCCTAGGAGCCCCGAGGGTTCAGGGGGCCCCATGCATGAACAGTTACATTGATTTTTGAACCGGGAGGCCGCAACCTATTGCTTAGTCCAGGAGCCCTTAATGAAGTTTAGACGGCCCTGGTTCGAAGACAGAGAAAACCACACATGTAAAGCCAAGCGGTTGTGTAACACCTATGAATACTACAAAGGAGCCGACAACAAAACTTTCATCTTTTGTTAAATCACGGGATTAGTGGCGTAGAAAACGGCTGACGTGGCCACAGATCTAACTCGGGAGGACTTACCTGCAACCCATTAAGTTCCGCTTTTGTCTGATGGTAACAGTGGCAGTCCAAGGGCTTATCGACATGCTGATGGTACTTGTAGTGCTGGCAAAAAGTTAAACCAATGTCAAAGAAAAAGCTGACAGAAGGGAGGCTTTTAGTGAAGTTCAGTGTCCATTCACAGAATTGGGAGTCTATATAACAGGATTACCAACCTACTCATATTACGGAATATAAAATGAGTGAGGCTGCATGTGAATGAGTGTGCTTTGTGTGCGTGGCCTATGTACCTACTGGATTATCAAACAGTGTATGAAACAGGGGGAGGTAAACGTGAGAATTTGATGTGAAACTTGGTGTCACAAGACATCACGAGGGTGTTCAGTATTCGCTATTTAAATCTCCTATAATCTTATTATTAAAAAAATAATAATAATGGAGGGAGTAATTCATTGTGTTGCAATTTTGGCCGCTTTTTTGTTTTCGCTCGACCTTACAGCCTAAATGACAGTTTCAAAAAATTATAAAGTTTATTTTCTTAAGTGTCACCTAATCCAGCCCAATCGCTTTTGTATCGTCTGATTGTGTTTATTCAAGTTTCAGATATTTTAAAGTAAAAAGTTGTAAAATCATTCCAATACAATGTGGTCTAGAGGCAAGGTGCTCGCCTCTCATGCCAAGGGTCCCGGGTTCTAAACCCGGGCAGTGCAGGCATGTTGGAAATTGGATTTTTCTCATATTTTCAAGTCCCTGGTCCTATTGGGGGGTAGGATCGAGTACCTAGTCTTCTCGGATAAGGACGAAAAAATTCGGAGGGCCCGTGTGCACGTTGCGCACGTTAAAGATACCTTGGCAGTTGGAAATCGTAAAGAGCAGGCCGAAAGGCCGCTGCCCGGGCAAAATTGAAAATTGAAATTAATAGATTAAAATTTAAGCCATATCATCCCTCCCCCCCCCCCCCCCCCCGCCAGAATTTATTATTCATTATTAAACATATATTGTTATTAATAAATATTCAAATATTATTTGAGTTGTGTGTTGTGTGAACTGATGTGAGTTGTGAACTGCTGTGAGTTGTGAACTGTTGTGAGTTGTTAACTGCGCCTAACAGGCTGCGTTACAATTTGCTCTGAGATAGAGAGAATGAGCGAGACAGGGAGAGAGAAAGAAGCAGTGCAGTGTGTTGAGCGCTTCGCAGGCAGCTCCATTCTGCTCTGTGGTTGACATGTTGTTTCTGTAAAGCGCATAGAGCATTTTAAATGGATATTCCCTATATAAATGCTATACATCATTATTATTATTATTATTAAAAATGTAAAATACAATGATCTTTGTTTTGGCTCCCTATAGTAAGCCCACCGCGCCAGAAACGATATTAATTTAAGCGTTCAATTCGGTACGCGCAATTTTCCTACCAGAAACGAATGCCTCTTGCTGTGGTGCGCATGAAATCTGTAGTAAGACCAGATCTAAATCTATACTCTCTGGTAAGACTGTAGAATATGGGTAGACCATAAAGAGGGAGAGAGAGAGAGAGGAATAGAACTGTGGGTTCACAGGTTTAATCCGGATAATGCCCAGTACCTCATCTAGTTATTTAAAAAAATCATGTGGTAATCAGATGTACATAAAAGTGTAAGCCGGTTACGTGTAGCGAGCTAAAATACCTCATACTGCCGTGGTTTGGGACACCGTGCGCTCCCGAAACAAACTTTACAGGTGACACTAAAAACATTTCGGGTGTTTGTTTTTTTTTTCATTTTCTTTGTTCAAGTTTTCAGTTTGTGACGAGCATAAGAAACTATAATAGTTATACACTTATAATCCAGTTAGAAAGATCGAGGTTATTAATTTTCATTCTGCCCGAATTGGCGTATACGGTCTTTTCCCGTAAGGGTACGTTCACGCTAAACCCGGCAAGTTGGAATCTGTGGTCATGCCCTTTTCTTCTTTCCCGCCATGAAAGCCGGCGATGCACGTTCACGCTGCCAGCCAGCAGCCGCCAGCCGCCGTCAGCCGGCAATTTGTTTTGCCTCGTGTACACAAAAAAAAACGGCTGGCTGGTCCAAGGGAAGTAATTTCTCACCATACCGACAGAGTGAATGCACTTGATTCGCGGGAAAGCACTATACAGATTCGCGGCAAAATGGATGAAGACAAACTGATAATCAGTAGCAGAAAGTGGATCATGAAAATGAATAACAATTCTAGTCAATTCCAGTCTAGATAACAATTCTAGTCATTTCAAGTCAGCTAGACTAAATACTACTCTATGTAATCTTCAAATATTGAGCAATTAAAGGAAACAAATAACATTTGTCATGTACGTATCAATTAATTTCTTTGCGCACCCTCTCTCTCTTTCTCTCTCTCTCTCTCTCTCTCTCTCTCTCTCTCTCTCTCTCTTTCTGTCTCTCTTTCTGTGTGTGTGTGTGCGAACGTGCGCGCGCGTGTGTGTGTGTATGTGTGTGTGTTCATGCATGTATTGGATTGACATATAACCCTTCTCTCTCTCTCTTTCTCTCCCACCCCTCCCTCCCTCCCCCCCCTCTCTCTCTCTCTCTTTCTCTATCTCTCCCTCTTTCTCTCTCTCTCTCGCCACCCTCTCCCCCTCTTCTTTCTCTCATTCATGTAACTGTTATTTACAGCTAAATACCTACCTCAGTGTTACAATCAAGCGCTCCGCTGGCGAAATAGGCATTTGAAAATTTGTAGACTGCTTTGTCAAATCTTCACGGCATTGGTTAAGCAGATCTTGAAAAGTCTCTGGTCGCATCCGTATGTATTCTACACATTTCTGGGTATCGTTCATCACTTGCGGAATCAAATGATGGTATTCTCCATGCACTCTGCGATTGCGGTGAATTGGGTGAACACCATATTTGCGAGAATTCCGTTTCAATAATCTGTTTTGTAAAATCCACCACAGCAATATGCGTCTCTTCCGCCTGGAAAGCGCCATCTTTGTTTACAAAGTAGTGTGGCAGCAATTCGCCCGACAGCAACTTCGGGCTCTACCGTGAACACTGGTGGCGGCAACTGGCTGACGGCAATTTGCCGGGTTTAGCGTGAACGTAGCCTAACGCGGCAGAATAGTACATTGTCATGTACTTTGGCCAGCACATGGTTTGACAGATCATGATACACAGCCCCATCTATTATAAAGCTTAACTGAAGCTACAGTTAATAATTTACGGATATCATTTCCGTGAACTAATCCTTGCCTGACCCGGCAATTTTCACAAAGAATGATCTTTCACCCTTCTCGTATATCAGTGACCTTTGCAAGGGTCATTTTTCTCCCTATTTCATGACCACATCGAATTAAAAGCTTCGTCGTCCTTGAAACAGAGATATATTATCTGGCCTTCCCAACTATATTAAACAGAACACTGACATTTCATAAGCATTCATGAATGTCAAAGCTGGTTTATTATTTTTTTTAAATTTAGATTTCCAGAAACTTTTGTGCTGACAGGCCTAGCATCAGTCTCTCTTCCATACTGAATTTATTACAAGATTCAAACAATTTTCTCTCTTATTTTAAACTTCAGTGAACAGTCAGAGTAATGCATCAGGGAGGGAGAACAGAAAAGAAAACACGCCGATGAGAAATGATAATGCACAGATAACTAAATATAATCATCCAATTTTCTCTTGACTCAATCATAAAAAAAAACAAAAACAACAATGCTGATCTCAGATTTTTCAATGCTCATTATGCTTGAGACTTGCACAAATCACCACTATTTCATGGCGAGAGCAACAAGATGATGAGAATATTAGCAAAGATCGTTATACAAGGATGATGGAGCTGTGGCAGGAACTGTAGTGACCACAAACATGGCTGTAAATAGTCCCTTCTCTACCATTACGGTAGTAGAAGACAATGTAGTATAATCGCATTTTAGAGGGGAGCTGTGGCGAAGTTGGTGGTAATGATTATGACCATACCACAGACCTTAATAGCCCTTCATGCATTAATGGTGTAGAAATAATAGGACTGAGTGTGATGAAAATGTAGCCTACAGGAAAGGCTGTATTACCAAGGTCAGTGGTGGTTATAGTACCATTAACAGTAGTTTAAATGGCTTGGTATGGACGTCATTTTGACTGTAATTAACTGTCGTAGGGCTGGAAAGGCAATTAGTACTATTGTAGTAAGCCAATGGCACGCAACGATGTGGATAGTGAAGCTGAGATGTTGTAATGGTTTTGGTTGTGACTGAAATGACAGTGCTTACAGCACAGATTTGACAATGTGCTATATTATCTTCATGGTAATAATTATGTAAATGACGCATGGAGTAGTAGCAGTGAAGCAGTCCCAACAAACTTGACAGAAGAAGTAGACGCAGCCTATTAATCCGTGATCAGCGTAGAAATGGACTGTTTGCGATGGTAGTTCCGATAGCAAGACTAAAATAATTCCAGCACAGACAGTAGAGATAGTAATAGATGTAATTAAAGCCAAGGTATCAGTGGCAGTAATAATAATAATAATAGTTCGTCCATCAGGTATGATGATGACCTTAACAACACCAGAGGAATAAAGAACAGAAATTGTTGAGAATTTCAACACATGGACAATAAAGAGAGCTAAAGGACACAGAGGACAGAATGGAAAGACTGTTCTTTCATGACTTATGGCTTCTCATGTGACTGATAAGTCCTATTTTTGCCCTGCAGACCCTTCCGCATAAACGACAAGAGTGCTCCGTTGGTTCAGTACCACTGGGCCTTTTCTTGCGCCGTTCTCTTTTTTTGATAGCCTGCTGGACTCTGTCAGCTTCCCATGCTTTGCTGCCTCTGGTAAGGGCCGCTCTCCAATTTGCACGATCGAGCGAGAGCTTTTCCCACTCACTCACATCAATGGCAAAGGCCTTCAGTGATTGCTTGAGAGTGTCTTTGTAACGTCTCTTTGGGGCCCCAACATTCCTCGTTCCATTGGAGAGCTCAGAGAAGATTTGCTTAGGGAGTCTGGAGTCGGGCATTCTGACAACATGTCCTGCCCAACGCAGCTGAATTTTTTTCAGGTGGCAGAAGATGCTCAATTCCTTGGTACGATTGAGGACCTCAGTGTCTGGAATTTTATCCTGCCATTTGATCCTTAGGATCTTTCTAAGGCAGGCCAGATGAAAGTGATTTAGCTTTCTGGCACGCGATTGGTACACTGTCCAGGTTTCAGCCCCATAGAGTAGGGTGGGAAGGACCACAGCATTGTACACTTTCAGCTTAGTGTCTGTGCGAATGCCGGCAACATCCCATACTCTCTTTCGAAGCCTGCCAAATGCAGAGCTGGCTTTGCTGATTCTTGAGAGAATTTCAGTATCAACACGAGCCGCGGAAGACAGTGTACTGCCAAGATAGGTGAAGTTCTCCGACACCTTCAGAAGGCAGTAATGTTGTCCAATTAACCGCGCAATGCCGTACATGTTTTATGTATCGGTGCTCTTTACATCTACCCTTCACTCGCGTCAGATTTATCTTACACTGCTTTGCATAGACACCATTTCAAGCCACGTGTGTACAAATCACATAATTATTGAAGTACTTATTATCTGGTCTGTAGCCAACAAAAATTGTCCCTCCACCCAGAAATGAATCCCATAGAGCAAGAATGCTTGCTCACAAACAGACTATTGTATTGACCGTCTGAACCCCACGGGTAATCAAGTGAATCTATTACAATGATAATGACGTAGTCGATCAAATGACATTCTCTCACAGCCGCTGCACGTTTATGCTATTTTAGCTTTTGTGTTGCTCAATTTGCTAAACAAGCGACGCGTGGAGTCTCAATTTAGGTTTTTACGGTGCTACTGAACCACAGTGACGATATTGGACCGATCCTGTGCGCACAGGCAGACCTCTTGCACAATTTATGAAGTTACTTAATTATGGATAGATCTGACAAAAACCGGGCTAAATGTGAAGTTTTTATATCTCTTGAAAAAAAATCAAAATAAAATATTTGTAAGGCGATTTCAAGCAAAATATTTTAAACGGACGCAGAAAAATGGCCAGTCGTTCAAATATAATAAGCAAATCTCAATTTCCTTAGAAAATTGTTTCCCCTTTGGAGGGGTTGTCTCAGGAATTTGGTCTTACACCTTAAGCCCGATTTCGTCAGATCCACTCACAATTTTTATTATGTACATATAGCTACAATGCTTAGTATTGTATCAAAAGAAGACAAAACAACCTAGAGACAACTGGCAATCGGGCAGCAAAATGAAGAGCACCGGTACTTTGGAGGACGATGAAGAGTGAAAAAGGAAGAAGCCAAACGGACGCAAGCACACATACTCACACACAACACACACACAGAACATTACGTAATCTGAAACACAGCAAGCTCCCTGTACCTTATTGCCCCCATCTCTCCTTCAAAAACAAGCAAAGTTACAGATCACGCTTTCATTCCCCATTCACTCCAACCGTACCTGTCCTCCCGGTTCCTAATCCCGAAAAATGAAGGTATTTCTGGAAACCCAGCAAAGAGCCTGTTTTCATAATTGTACAAACCCGACTCTCCCAATGAAGAGTTATTCGTAACGACCAGAAAAGATTTTTATGATCAATATCACTGAGGAGGTTAGAATTAGAAGGAATTTAAATGCTATTTGACTGTTTTGTTTCAGAATAAAAAAAAATAAAAAAATTCAGCATTAACTAGTCGAATTTAATATTTAATGATTTACCAGAAGAGTTGATGTCCGTTTTGAAAACTTTTGTTAAATTCGATTGGTTTATATTGGAATGATGTTTTGTGTTTTTTTTTCTAAAAAGCAGTCTACTCAAATGGCACGTTACGGTAGATTCCAATTCTAATCCCGTCAATTTCAAGTTTATGACAATAAAGGTCATGTTACCCATCTGCTTACATCTACTTAAATAATGTTGGACAGAACAGTTAGTTCTCATTGTTCGCAACTGTATCACAGCCAAATAATAATTTGGTATGGTCACCGTTCGCCAGCCATCCCGTCGTATTGGAATGGGCCCATTAATTCTATTGCTGCCAAGTACAATCACGCCAACTCTCGCAAATTTCATCTAGGGGAAAATACGGTATCTCTGATTTCCCAAGAGAATACTTTAGTGGCGAGTTCGGTGAACGACTAAACAAGGATGGGACCTGAGTAAAATGGTAATAGAAAAGAAAAAGCGAAAGATAATAGAGAAAACAGAGAGGGTGAGAGAGAAAAAAGAGAGGAGAGATAGGCCTATGAGTGACAGGAAGAAATCCAGAGAGAGAGAGAGAGAGAGAGAGAAAGAGAAGAGAGATAGGAAGAGAGCGAGAGAGAGAGAGAGGGTGGAGAGACAGGAAGAGAGCGAGACAGGAAGTCAGGGGAGAGAAAGGAGTGACAGGAGTAAAGGGAGAAAGAGGAGAGACATGAGGAGAGATAAGGAGGAGAGAGAGGGGAGAGCGAAAAAGAGAGAGAGAGAGAGAGAGAGAGAGAGAGAGAGAGAGAAAGGGGGGGGGGTCTTGCTCTGGAAGCGGCCATTTGTGCCCAGATTCATGTTTGGGTGTCTGTAAACAAGGCCCGGCATGTGTTTAAAACTCGATAGCACTTAGCAGGAAATGTGTGAAATTTAGTTTCGGTTTCAACGATTTTCACTGAGAAATGTCGACCAAACATTATTTGTTTATTGTTAAAAGCATATTCTTTATCCTGAAAGCCGGAAGGAATGCAGATAAATTTGGTGAGAGATTTATCAGTGAGGTAAACACCCATTGTTAATTAGTTCAGTTTTCGCTGCTCCAACTATAAATCCTAAGCTCTTTCACGTCACAATCGTGCCCGGTAGGTTTGGTGAACCCATTATACCCAAAAGTATATTGTTTCACTGCAAATTTGTACATTTGTTAGCATACTTTTTAACCTCACGTTTTGCCTGTGAACTTGTGGACTGAGGTTAGAATTTAGGACGGCATGATCACGAGCCCTTTTCGAGGTCTAATTTTAACTTCACCTACCCCTGACCCCCCCCCCCCCTCCCCAAACAAAACGCAGCTCTCCCTGAAATCGTCCCAGGAGCAAAATAATAGCTAAGTCACGTTTCACTAAACTGAATGAACCTTTCTTTTGTAGCACGCGATTATCATGTCGTGAGAAATAATGTATCACTTCAGCAAACCGGTTCGTGAAAATTGCGTTATTTACCAAAGTGCCTCGCCCTGAATAACTGACTTTGGGCATTTTTCCATCGTCACAATGACTTCCATCTTCCACCACCCCCTCTCCCTCCACCCCCTCCCAGACGAAGACACAAACTGAAAAAAGAACTATGCCCGTATATGATATTGCTAGAAAGTGGTAGATGAGCAGGCATAACAAAAAATGAAGCTCATTATAAATCAGATTGATTGTGTAATGAAAAAGGAAACTGTAATAAAAATAGTAATGCCCTATTCATGTCCAGTGTGAACAATCACTACGTGTGTGTGTATACGGGCGTATCTCAAAATCGGGAAATAAGCTCTGTTTCTATCCTACCTGCACGACCAAATTGGTGCTAAAACACCAGCCAACTTTTCACAAGGTGAAAGGGAAATGATATTGTGCAGGTTTCAAATGAAACAGTCTCTTTCACGACAAAGTCTCTAGCAGCTTGTTAGTTACGACAGCATACTACATGAATTTTACTGTGATAAGACACTTCACGGGTAAGGATGCTAAAACAAAAACAACGTCAACAACAACAACATAATAAGAGATGCAAATGCAGACTATGATAAAAGTGACACGAGATAAAAGAAAAGTAGTATTACTGACAAAGGAAACGACTAATTATATATAAAGCAGGGAACAGGAGAATGCCAAACAGAGAAACCCGACAAATGGATATTTTTAAGCCAATGATGTTTATTTTACCCGTGATCTCATTTTGTAGAGAAAATAAAGATCACTATATTAATATACAATAAGTTAATATATTTCAAATTAGCTTAAAAGCCGCCTTCCGCGCGGACGCCCCTTCCCCCGCCCAACCACTGCCCCGCCCGTCAATGTCTACCCTCTCTACATCTGTCCAGGCAAACCGAAATAATGCCCAAAGCAAGCAGCAGGGTACTCATGTGGTCTAATTTTAGCCGCGAGCACATAAAATTTTTAATCAGCCGACAGCGGTGACCTGTATACGACAGGAAGCGTTCACGAAACGGGTCATAATATGCTCGTTAATAAAGGGGATCAGAGGCGAGCAGTCAGCGACACAAATCAAACTAAAAAAGAATGAAACACAAAACCAGAACAAAAAAATCCAAATCCCGGTGCACCCTCCACTGTATTTGAAACCTATGTGCAAATTTGATTACTGTAGGTGGCCTAACAGAAAGCGTTTTCTTTCAAAGATGGAGAATTTGTGAATTATATTTCGGCCATCAGCCCTATCAGATCAGAATGTTAAAGAAAGGAATACCTTGTATTTCAGAGCCGCAGCTTAATACTATTGGAGGAAATAAGAAAGGTGGTGGGACATAATAAGCTTTATGCTCATATTTTGTGTTCATACTTAGAATATGGGGGCAGACACGTTTGCGGACTCATCGTTTGCAAATGTTTCCAGTTCACAAGTAGAATCCACTCATATCTTATGCACATTCAAGTTTTTGCTGTTTTTCGATATACTTCGTTATAATGAGACAAGATATATCACGTCCCTTTGTACAAGGTGAGCCAGTGAAAGAATAACATTATGATCACGCAAAACACATTGGTTCTCTTGAAAATTTTATGGGTTGTAATATGTAGGCACGATTAATTTGGACATCTGATTTCTTTCATGCTATACTCTGTATGGCTGATTTAATTCCAACGTTTAGCTCTGGACAAGTATATACAATGATGGGATTTTATTAGCCGGACAAAGGACAGATTTCCTTTCATCTTGACAGAAAAAAGTAAAAGAATGATGGCAATGCACGGTTAAACAGACAGTTCCGCCTGCGTATTTGATTGACAGAGGGATGCAATGAGAACGCCCACACAAGGCACGTAGAGAATTTGTCTGGCGTAATGACATCGCTAAATGCGTGTTTTTGGAGAGAAATTGTGAGGAGAATTGATAGCTCTTGTGCTCTGAATAAGAAAAGCTGCTTTTTCATCCTGCAACTTCACCATTTCAAAGCTTAATCCTATAGGGCAATGGGATTGAATGACACAGTTTCTATATCTAGATTTACGTCATGGGACATTCGAACTGTTCAACGCGGCGGTTAAGCACAGTTATGGACTTTGTACACACTTTTTATGTGCAATTGATCTTTGTGCCTCGAATCGCCCTTACAAAGTCCATAACAACCGTGCTTAACCACCGCGTTGAACAGTTCGAATGTCCCATGACGTCATCGGTAAATTTAATATAGTAACTGTGTTATTAAATCCCGTTCTCTATTTTACACTCGGGGTGTGAAAGACCTCAGACACTCACTCCTTTCATCTGTTGTTAGGGGCACGTAGTCTTATCACAAAGGCAAAGAGAGGAAATACTGAGCTGTGTTCACTGTTCAGCAAAGACTTATAATGTAAAATACCACGCTCCCGAAACAACTGCCTCGTCATTGTAACATTTTCCAACCCACTGTTAAATAGGGTTAAGTTACTGTTCCCGAAATCTTCAAAATCAGACACAGCAAAAGAACCGAGGATGGTGGTAGATGAGTGGAAGTGAAAGTGACAGTCCGTATTAGGGTAGCCACACAAAGGCCACCGAATTCGGTCACCGAGCCACTAGGCGCTTTAGGTGAGAAGAATTGCACTATATAAACGGACCGAATTTAGGTGGGCTCTGTGTGCAGTTGTTGAAATTATATAGTGCAATTCTTCCCACCTAAAGCGCCTAGTGGCTCGGTGACCGAATTCGGTGGCCTCTGTGTGGCTACCCTTAGTAGTATAGAACCCTTTGCTCCGGCTATTTCTCTAGAAGATGTAGTGACTAACATGACTAATAAATGCTAAAAAGGAATACCTGACCATGAACCTAGAGCAACATCTTGCCAAACACTTAATCTATCTCGAAACAAATTTCTGCATGCCCAAGTTATAACGTTTCCTAAGTTCATGTCCTAAATAAAAGAAAGGTTTTGTATCACGAAGGTTTGTTTCGTGCCTTCGAATCCGAATTCTGAGATGAAATCGTTTTGAATTTGCACAAGTCACAAAATTCGCAAAGCTAAAACAATATTGTAAAGAAACGGTATGGCATTGACACTGCACTTAAAGTGTTTTTTAGACAGTTCACAGCATTTTTTTTTACATCTATCGAATTACATTATATCATATAATGTACTATCACCACAAAAGAAATATTCATAAATAAATCAAAACGTTAGTGCGACATGTCCTTTTCTAGAGGTGCTTGCACTCGTAAATTAATAGATTATTATCATTGATGGCTGCATACTCTTCTTCAAGAGAAGAGGAAAAGTTATCATGAAATGCCGATTTTATTTGGAGTCAACAGAACGCTGGTATTTTTTAGATTGTATGGCATATCCAAGGGAGATAATATTCTTATTGACCAAAAATTTCATTTGCTAGAGTCGTTTCCCGTCTTAATGTCTTTCTCCAGTTCGGTAGTGTATGTATGCTTTCTCCCCATTTTTACTCTGAATATTATATTGCAATTATTGGTTCCACGAAACGGTGGTCATATTATAACCCCCAGGCATCCCGATGTGGGGGAAAATACGCACGCCTTGGGTGGTATATGGCTGTCGGCGTGTTTTGACCTGCAAGTGGATGTTTGCCTTTCGACAGACATGGAGGAACTCAGAGCACCAGCATACTTCAATCATCAGATCTATGTTGACGTAATTTGTCTAACTCAAGTGGAAATAAATTTGTTTTTATTTATTCTCTCAAAGAAAATACTCTTTGAAAAAGATAATCAAAAGTAGCGGTCATAACTATAACAGTAGCAGCATCAACACAATAAAAGCTATAACAACAACAACAACAACAACAACACAACAAAAGCTACAACAACAACACAGCAAAAGCTATAATTATATAACAACATCATAACAAAAACTATAACAACACAACAAAGGTATAACAACAGCAACAACACAATAGAAGCTATAACAATAACAGCAACACAACAAAAGCTGTAACAACAACAATACAACAAAAGCTATAACAAGAACAAGATCTTAACAAAAGTAATAGCAACAACAGCAACACAACAAAAACTATAACAACAACAACACAACAAAAGCTATAACAACACCAACATAATAAAAGCAAAAGTAACAACAAAAACAACAATATAAACAGCAGCAACAACACGCAGACGACAATTCCTTGCTTGTTAAATTTGCAAACTAGATAATGCTGTGAGAATATGTAAAAATAATATTATAGTCACTTACCCAAAGACTAATCTATAGTCAGACCGTAGTGGTGAGGTTTATAAGTAGATTCGTGGACGTGGTATGGGGTCAATGAACACGGTCATTACAGCTACACACTATTTATATAGTGACAGAAACTTTTAAAAATGAATGCACTTGTACTTGCTCTTATGGTTCTTCCTGCCAGGAAGTGGACACGGAAGAGTCTCTACAACCAATTGCCCACTTAATGATTGTCATCTGTATCAGTCATCTGTTTGAAGTGGGTTAGTTTGTTGTTTTTTTTAGTTAGAACTCACAACGATTCTGGTTTTGACAACAAAATAGTATTACCAAGATTTAATTTTTAACACTGTTGTGTTGAAATAGTCATGCTTGCACTATATATATGCGTAATCTTACTATTCTTGTCATATTGTGTGGGATACGAAATTCAGGATTTTCAATACTCTGTGTAACTATCTAACAAACCAATCAATTTAGAAAATCAGTAAACCACGAAAGTCATCTATGATTATTAAGCTTTAATAATAACGATGCACGAGGAAGAACAATTGGGGGGGGGGGTGGTAGGCGAGGCCCACGATTAAGTTGCAGTCTGTGACTAAAATTAGAACTTACGTGAGTAGAGACTTTGACATATCACAGCATGTTTGGTACGATGTGCTGACTTCCTTGTCAATGAGGAAAAGCAATACGTGCAGGATTTCCCAGAGTGGAAAAATATCAATGCACTCATTGCAAATACCTTGGGCTTTTCTCGTCTTCCTCATACTGATACTGTGATAATTGCTGTCTCAAATACAGCAACTGGGGCACTGATTTCTCCTGATAATGACACGTGTTGTATTGACCAATCACTAGAAAGATTTTTGCCCAGCTAATTGATTTTCTTTAATAATGTTTACAGGGCAGTCACTGCCACAGCAGCAGCAGACTGACAACTCTTAAAAGACTGACAGTTAACCTGCATCTATGTAATGTTCAGCTACAAAGCAATCTCCCTAACATGTTTAATCCTGAGCGAATGCCCACAGGTCTGTGGTAAGTTCGAGATACAAACTGGTAATGATTCATCATGGTGGCAATGTCGTGACGAGTTATTGCAATATTCGCTTTTTCATCTCTACAATTATTAATCAGCCGAGGTACTTGAAAAATTAATCGTTTCATATTTTTTTTTCTTCTTCAGTTGTACTGTCTCCAGACCTGCCCACATCTGAAGGCTTCAATGATGGCATGTTAAATTTTGGGGATTTTCAACAACTGCAACAAATACAAACATAAATATTGCCACATATCAATTTTCACTCCCAAGCACACCATGTTACTAACCATTGGATGTATTAAGTCAGTTAAATGCACGATTGTATAGGCTGAAAAAGACCGGAAGTTTCTGGGGGGAATTGAAGTGCAGCAATACCTGGAATTGTCCCAAATAAAAAATGTTGATAAATGGAATGTTTGTATGTTACTAATTCCCTGTGCATACAGCGTTTCCGCTGTCCGCGCACAGTTATTTCAATATTGATATAGTCTGGTTGCAACAGGCTAAAGAAGGAAACCTACACTTCCTTGACATGGCTGTTTTGGTAAAGAATACTGATTATAATCCATTTCGTGGGAAGGCACAGTGATTCGCCAACCGTTCAATAGGTACTTATATGATCTGCATCTTGGTGTTACACTGCACCATTAGTGCAGCCACAATGGCTTTGCACTTTTTGTTCACAAACAGGGGTAAGTCTCTCCGTAGGACTTTTATGTCTTACTGTGTCTCAAATGGGCCTCCGTAAATCTTCCGTATATTTCAGCTTAACTAACTTACAGTGCCGTCTTTGCCATTTATAAAATGAGATCTTTACTACAGTTTCTTTTACTTTAAAGGGGAAACTTAAAAAAACAAAAGAGTGACTTCAGCTGGGTCTTGTTTTTGACTGTTCACCATTTACTTCTCAGTTACTTCTCTAACAAGTGAATATAACTTGAGGACCAAACTGGGTAGTCTGCAAAATATTATTTTAAACAACACAGTCATGTGCAACATGCAACACTGTTCTCTTGAAGAGTACGATTTTGTGCTCCTTTGGTTAGAGTGCCGTTCGTTTCGATACAATGCATCGTTTAAGATTTTACGTAGTCACAATGACTACCAAATGTGTGTTGTGTATGTGGGCATTCATGCGTGTGCGTGTGTGTGTGTGCCTGTGTGCGTGTGTGTGACAGTTTAAAGAAAGAATCGATTCATGGCTTTCTTGAGTATGGTTGTTCCTTTTACGACATGATTTAGTGATGCAGTAGAATGGTTTCTCATGTACTGTGTTTATAATTCCTTTTTAAGTATTGCTCAGTCAAAATTTGCCAGTCTATCTTTGAAGTGTGTTTCCGTTGTTTGTTTGTTTGTCGTTTTTATGACCCAAAGCTTGCGATTTTTTTTTTCCATTTCTCATTCTTTTGTGATTTATTGTAATGTTTCTTTATTGCTTATTTCTTGTGACATTTTTCATTTTCACGAAGATCCGACCAGCAGTCAGTCCTAAAATCTATAGATCTTGACACCAGGTAACATGACGCTCTGTATATTGACACTTTCTTACTCGCAGAAAGTGTTGTTGGTCGTACTTTAGAGATTTGTTAAATCAAGACGATTACTGTTCAAATCATTCATAATAGGATCTGAAATAATAGGAAATCACACTCAGTTAAAAACACTTCTTTTACAGTGCTCCAAAAAATATTCCATGAAAAAAATTCAGTTTACTTATTCTTTAAAACTGATATCTTTTTTTAACAATAGTTATTGAATTGTGGCTGTTAGGGTTCAGGATTCCCAATTCAGGAAGGGTGTACCCTCCAGTATTACGATGTGGGACGTGTCCCCTTAGTA